>JAQZBX010016302.1:17372-36746 GCA_029593785.1 Cabassous unicinctus | reverse complement strand
TCTCAATAAATTCAACAGGGTCAAAATTATACAAAGCACTTTCTCTGATCATAATGGAATAAAGTTGGAAATCAACAAGAGGTGGAAAAGGGAAATTTCACAAATATATGGAAATTAAACAATGCATGGTTAAATAATCAGTGGGTCAAAGAGGAAATTGTGAGAGTAATTAATAAATATCTTAAGATATTAATATGAAAATGAGACACAACATAGAAACTATGGGATGCAGCAAAGGTAGTGCTGAGAGGGAAATTATAGCCCTCAATGCTTAATTTAAAAAGAATAAGCTAAAATCAATGACATAACTACACAGCTGAATGAACTAGAAAAAGAACAACAAACTAGTCTCAAACCAAGTAGAAGGCATGAAATTTCAAAGAGCCCAGCAGAAATAAATGAAATTGCGAACAAAAAAAAAAAGAGAGAGAGAAAGAGAATCAACAAAACCAAAATTTTTTTTTCGAGAAGAAAGCAAATCCCTTAGCTAGACTGACAAAGTAAGAGAGAAGATGCAAATAAATAAAACAAAAAAAAAATGAAAACAGGGCATTAATATTGAACCCACTGAAATAAAACACATTATAAAATGATACTATGAACAACTGTATGCCAAAAATTATACAATATAGATGAAATGGAAAAATTCCTAGGAACACAAGAACAACCTTTACTGACCCAAGTAGAAATAGAACTCAAGAAACCAACCACAAGTAAAGAGATTGAAACAGTGATCAGACAACTCCCCAAAATGAAGAGCTGAAGACAAGATGTTTTTACATGTGAGTTCTCCCAAGCATTCTAAGAAGAGTTAATTATTCAACCTTATTCAAGCACTTCCAAAAAATTGAACAAGAAAGAATGCTACCAAACTCATCCATGAAGCCAATATCACCCTAATACCAAAGCTAGGTAAAAATATTACAAAAAAAGGAAATTACAGACACATATCCCCAATGGTCCCTCAAGAAAATACTTGCTAATTGAATGAAACAACACATTAAAAGAATTATTCATCTTGATCAAGTGGGTTTTATGCCAGGTATGCAAGGGCAGTTTAACACAAGAAAATCAATCAGTGTAATACACCACATTAATAAATCTAAGGGAAAAAGCACATGATCTTTTCAATTCACACAAAAAAAGCATTTGACAAAACATAGTATCCTTTCTTCATAAAAATACAGCGAAAGATAGGAATTGAAGGAAACTTTCTCAGCATGTTAAAGTCCATATATTAAAACCCCACAGCTAACGTTGTAGTCAATGGTGAAAAACTGAAAGCTTTCTCGTTGAATCAGGGAAAAGACAAGGATGCCCACTGTCACCACTGTTGTTCAATATAGTGCTAGATGTTCTTGCTAGAGCTATCAGGAAAGAAAAAGAATTAAAAACATCCAAACAGGAAAAGAAGAAGTAAAACTTTCACTATTCACAAATGATATTATCCTATACCTAGAAAGTCCTGAAAAATCTATAACAAAGCTGCTAGAGCTAATGATCAATTTCAGTGAGGGTCAGGATACAAGATCAATAAGCAAAAATCAGGGTCTTTCTATACACTAGTAATATGCAATCTGAGGAGGAAGTCAGGAAAATAATTTCCATTTCTCATAGCAACTAAAACAAACAAATATTTTGGACTAAACTTAACCAAGGATACAAAGCAATTGTATTCAGAAAACTCCAATGCATTGCTAAAATTTTTTTTAAAAGACCTAAATAATTGGAAGAAAATTCCATTCTCATGGATTGGAAGACTAAATATCATTACAATGTCAATTCTACCAAAACTAAAATGCAGATTCAACTTAAGCCTGATAAAAATTCCACAAGCTTTTTTTAAAACAAATTGAAAACACAATTATCAAATTTATTTGGAAGGGTACAAGGCCCTAAATAGCGAGAAACATCTTAAAAAGGAAAAGCGAAATTGGAGGGCTCTCACATCTGGACTTTAAATCATATTACCAAGCTACAGTGGTAAAATAGCATAGTACTGGTGTGAAGATAGACACATAGACCAATGATACCAAATTGATGCTTCAGAAACAGATCTTACATCTATGGTCAAAAGATTTTTTCTTTTAAAGATTTATTTTTTTCATCCCCTCTCCCCACTCCCTGATGGCTCCCTCATCTGTATGTTCACTGTGTCTACTCCTCTTCTCTAGAGGCACCAGGAATTGAACCTGGGATCTCCCACATGGGAGGAGAGTGCCCAACTGCCTGAGCCACATCTGCTCCCTGCTGGCTGCATCTTCTGCTAGCTGCATTGTCTGCTGGCTGCGGTGTCTGCTAGCTGTGGCGTTTGCGGCCTGCAGCGGTTGTGGCATCTGTTCGTTGCAGCTTTTGCTCATTGCAGCATCTGCTTATTGCAGTGGTTGCAGTGTCTGCTGGTTTCAGCATCTGCTGGGTGTGATGTCTACTCATTGCGGTGTTTACACCATCTGCAGTTTGCAGCATCTATTCAGCTACTTTAAGAGGTAACGGAAACCAATCCCAGTACCTCCCATGTGGGAGTCAGTTGCCCAACTGCTTGAGCCATATCCGCTCTCCCTGGTCAAGCGATTTTTGACAAGCCTGTCAAACCTACCCAGCTGGGTCAGAATAGTCTATTCAACATATGGTGCTGGGAGAACTTGGTATCCATAGCCAAAAGAAAGAAAGAGGACCACTATCTCATACCCTATACAAAAAATTAACCCAAAATGAATCAGGAACCTAAATATAAAAACTAGAACCATAAAAATCCTGGAAGAAAATGTAGGAAAACACATTCATTACCTGGTGGTAGACCGTGCATTCTTAAACCTTGCACCAAAAGCACGAGCAATGAAAGAAAGCATGGATAAATGGGATCTCCTCAAACTTAAGCATAATTTTAAAAACAACAACAGAAAACAATAATTGCTGGAGAGGATGTGGAGAAATTGGAACACTCCTTCACTGTTGGTTGGGTTGTAAAATGGCGCAGACTCTGTGGAATACAGGTTGGCAGATCTTCAGGAAGCTAAATATAGAACTGCCATATGATTTAGCAATTCCACTTCTAGGAGTATATCTGGAAGAAATGAAAACTGTGACATGAACAGACATGATGCACACCGATGTTTATAATGCCATTATTCACAATTGTCTAAAAATGGAAAAAACCCAAGAGTCCATCAACCAATGAATGGGTAAACAAAATATGGTATATACACATGATGAAGACTATGCTGCAGTAAGAAAAAATGAAATTGGGACACACATGATAATATGATGAATCTTAAAAACATTATGCTAAGTGAAATAAGCCAGACACAAAAGGACAAATTGCATGCTTTCACTAGTATGGACTAAATATGAAAAATAAATGCATGTAAACCCAGAGCATAAGTTATTAGCAGACATGAGGAGGGAAGGCTATGAAGGAGGACTGATGCTTGTAACACATTATAGTGAGTAGCAGCTATTTTATAAATGGGATTGTAGCTAAAAGGGTAGCTTAAATGTCAATGGAAAGAGAGCTAGAGAATAATCTAGGGACAGAATAACACAGTGAACCCAGAGGTGGATGAGAATTGTGATTAATAGTACCAATGCAAGAATGTCCTTCTGTGAACTAGAATAGATGTACATCACTGTTGCAGTGTGGTTGGAATATGGAAAACCATGGGAAAAATACAATTAATGTAATCTATGGACTATACTTAACAGCAATACTGAAATATCTTTACACCAATGCCAACAATGCACTGTGTTGATAATAGGAGGGGTATGGAAATAATATGTCAAATGTACAGTATAAACCATAGTTAGTGGTAATGGTTTGATGATATTATCTCATAATCTGTAAGAAATGTCCCACAACAGTGTGGTAGGTGTGGTGGGTGTGGTGTGTTGATGAAGGGTGGTTGTATAGAATTCTACATTTGGGCATGTTTGTGTGGTAAGATTACAAATTCTGTAATACAAATATATTAAAATAAACTGATGAAAAGGAATTCATCAAAATTGAGAATATCTTTCTGTTAAAAAGACAGCATTGATATAATGAGAAGACATTCCACAAAATGGGAAAATATTTCTGAATCACATGCATGACAAAAGATTTATATCAAGACTCATTAATAAGGTAAATCAAAACCGAATCATAAAATAGGCAATAATTTAAACAGACACTTCACAAAGTAGGATAAATGACAATGAAACACACCAAAAGGTCCTCAACCACATTAGTTAGTAAGTATATGCAAAGTAAAACCACACCTACTAACGACCTAAAAATATAAAGACTGCTCACACCAAGAATATGGACGAGTTATACATGCCTTTACTGCTTGTGGGAATGTAAAATCATGTAGCAACTTTGAAAATCCTTTGGCAGTTTTTGAAATGTTTGAACATATACCTTCACAGACTTGGCTATTCCAATCCTAAGTACTTACCCAATAGAAATGAAAGCACATGCCATTAGAGACTTTGGCATGAATATTCATAGCATCTTTATTTATAATTACCTACAAAATTAAAATGACAAAGTATCTACCGATAGGTACGAAATCATGGTATAATCAAGCTTTAGAATTTATCTCAGAAATGAAAAGTAATGAACGGTAAATGCAGGAAATGTATCTTTTGAATGTATCTCAAAAGAGTATTCTGAGTGAAATAAGCCAGATGAAAATAAGTACATTTATATAAAATTCCAGATAAAGCAAACTAATCTATAGTAACAAAAAAGAGATCCCTGCTTAACTGTGAATGACAAAATTCGAGATGGGCAGGAAGGAGAGATCAAAAACAGCACAAGCAAATTCTTGGGGATCATTGATATGTTCATGGTCCTGATTGGGGTGATATCTCTATTGGGTATACATATGTCAAAATTAATCAAAATGTGGGATTTACATATGTGCAGTTTACTGTACATACCAATAATACTTCAAAATGTAAACATGAGAAGCCAAAAAAATGGATAGATCTGAATGTATAAAACCATGAACCATGTGCAAAAAACAGGCACAGACACTTTTAAAGACTTACTATAATCTTAAAACACATATTAAGCATAATTTTAAGAAAAAAGTATGAATAGAATTAAAAGTAAAAATAATGCACTCTAATGATTTAATTACAGTATTTTTTTTTAATAAAGCTAATCTTATTGTTGTTTTATAACAGTGTAAGATATTTCTAAAAATAAGTTAATATTTTAATCTACAATATGCACATTTAGCAATTATTCTTACACATGGAAAATATTACTATGAAGATCCTTTTGATAGAATCTTTGAAAACTCTGCAAACTGGAAGACTATTATAAATTTAATTCAGACATTGGAAAATAAATACAAACATCTTCATACATTCAACTTGATTAATACTGTTAAATTGGAAAGATCAGAAATTTATATGATAAATTAAGATGTGTTTAAACATATAAAAACATATTTTCCCTCACTCAATTACAGCATATGGTTGCAAATTTTTATTCAAATTATAATGAGAGTATTTAGAGAATAAAAATCTGGAATGGTAAGGACTTCAATGTAAGCAGTTGCCTCATATAATCATATACACTTTCTCTGCTTATCTGACTGAAAAAGCCCAATGATAAAAAAAAAATATTTATCATACAAAAGAAATATATTTATTTTAAAAAGCAGGTAATCTCACAAATGCTTAGTACATGTGAAAGTTTTAAAAATATGGGTTATGTTACTGAGTAACAGAGTTGTCCTCCTGACCTGAGTCTGATGCAGATGCATCATCCCCTGTCTCCAAGGACACAGTCCCCACTGAAGACTGTGTTCCTGTTTATTTTGTCAAATTTCCATTATTCAAAAAATTCATTAATGATTCTTGAATATAGGTCACCAAGGAACATTTTATTCACTTAGTGGCTTATACATCAATATTTAAAAATTAATGCTCCAAACAGTAAAGCACTTCACTCTGTCGTGGTTCTTTAGAATATCATCTCTTCCACCTGTGAATAGAGTTCCTCACATTACAGCTTTTAAAGTAATTTATTTTATTTTCAATGATGGAGAGAGTAAGAAAATATTGGGGGGGTTATAATAGCTCTATGCCTATTCTCAGGTAGTCAGTCAAATTTTTTGAAGATCACAATCTCAGGGAGTGGTATGCATTCCCAGACCTGCCAGTAAAGGTAAAAATATAAATGTACTCATCAGAATCCCACTTCCACATTACTTCCTTAATGTTGCCATGTTTAAACAACGAACAAAAGCTTCAATTTACTGAAAGAAGAGTAAGTATGATGAAATTTTTCTTAGATTGTAATTCCTTTTACAGGATTTGGTCATATTCCATTTTCTCCTGAGGAGAAAATGGATTTCAGCAATAATTTTTATGTTTTGTAATGTAACCAACATATTTTTATTTATGACACTTTTCTACATCTTATATAAATAGTGGATAAAAATATAAAAGCTTTATAAATAAAGCTTTATAAATAAATAAAGCTTTATAAATAAAGCTTTTCTACATCTTATATAAATAGTGGATAGTTGTTGAATGAGAGACCAAATTGCCTAGGAGAGCTCTACCTTGCAGGAAAACTGGACTCAGTCAGTGCTTCTTCCCTATTTTGGTAACTCAGTGAAATATACAAATACTCTCAGCCAAGTCAGTCCACACTTAGAACACAGTACCTTAAAAAATAAAGTGAAATTGCCCATAAAACCAACTGGAAACAAGGGAGAAAGGTTTCTGTACTGTGATGTCAAAAAACCTCAAAACTTGTGATATGATTGCATATTGGAAATATTTGAATCTCTTCTGGTATAATTAATGGTTGACCTGAGAAATATCTGTGGAGCAACCTAAACGTAAAATTAAAAGATCCTTGACTTCTGCATTCAATTTGTTATTATTAAGCAAAAAATGGTATCATGAAGAAAAAGTAATTCATTTTAGTGGAAAATCAAAGGAAAGAGAAGGCAGTCATCTCATTCTTTAGAAGGAAAGTTTACACACATAATTTAAAAAGATATAAAAATTCAGAAAAAATATGGATTATGCAAGGTGGAGCCAAAGCGTTTAGGGAGGTTAAGGTGAATTAACAACACTCATCTAAAAATCAGTAAAGAAACAAAAATATTGTTTTTGGTCAGAGACTTCAAGTTCTACTTAGAGTTTGTATAGTGAGCCCAAGCTATCTATTATTTAGGAACGTTATTTTTAATAATAAAAAGTTTCAAGAAAAAAACATGAAATCAATGTCAAAATTTTATAATTTAATTTGGGAATAGAGAATAATTCTTGAGAGCCAAGGGGCATTAGTGCTACTCATAAAATTACACCTCACTTGTGACATATTATAGCCACAAGTTAAAATCCCAAGCAGACAATGGAAGTAAAACAAAAATTTTAAATGTAATGGCTAATAAAATACTGAATATGTTGACTTTCAGAACAGTTAGACTAATGAATAAGAAATATCTCTGAATATCACATGCACCTTGAATAGATGTGAGCCGTCAATGATGAGAAACGGTGCAATAAATACATTCATTCTGCTGGGACAGAAAAAAGACCCTCAGCTAAAGGTTCTGCTTTTTATATTTATATTTCTCACCTGTATGCTGAGTGTAACTGGAAACCTGACCATCATCACACTCACCTTTGTGGATTCCCATCTTAAAAAACCCATATACTTTTTCTTACAAAATTCCTTCTTTTTTGAGTTCTCCTTCACATTGCTTGTATTTGTAGATTTTTATATAACATAGCTACAGGTGACAAGGTCATTACCTATAATTCTTGTGTCATCCAAATATCTCTTACTGACCTATTTGCAGTGTCAGAATTTTTTCTCTTTGCTGCCATGTCCTATGACCACTATGTGGCCATCTGCAAACCTCTATACTACATGACCATCATGAGCAAAAGTGTCTACAATTTTTTCATCATCTGCTGTTGGACAGCTGGTTTGTGTATAATAATCCCACCACTTAATATGCTTTAAAAACTAGAATTTTGTGACCCTAACATTTTTGACCATTTTGTCTGTGATACATTTCAGACACATGGTTCCTGGAAAAGACAGTGACAGGCTGTGTTGTGCTGACCCTGGTTATGACTCTGACTTGTGTAGTTCTGTCTTATGCTGACATCCTCAGGACAATTTTTAGATTCCCCCCAGTCCAGCAAAGGAAGAAGGCCTTTTCAACCTATTCTTCCCATATGATTGTGGTTTCCATCACCTATGGCACGTGCATTTTCATGTATATGAATCCTACAACAAATGAAGAACTGACCATTAATAAAGTGGTTTCCCTGCTCATTTTTTCTATTTCACCTATGTTGAACCCCATTATTTATACTCTGAGGAACAATCAAGTTAAGAAAGCCTTCAAGGACTCAATCAAAAGTATAGAAATATTCTCTAGTAAGTATTGAAAGTAGTATGTAAAGGAACATTTCAAAAGAAAAGTTTTATTTTTTTAATTTATGGTGCTGGCATTTTCACTCATTGCTTATAAACTTGTTTGTTTTAATATCAATACTAGTGTTCCATTACTGTTCTCAGTACTTCCGTAAAATAATTTCCATTGAACACTCTTCAGATCAATCCTGCATGTTGACTTTTCATACAAATAGTTGATAATGTTTTACATCTCATTGAGAAAACAATTAATTCTTAAAAAACTAACTTTTGGGATGAAATTAACTTCATAATATTACATTTTAAGTTATAATGAAAGCCATTATTTGATCAAATATAAGGTAACATCCTTTGAAACACTACTCATTTAAGCATCACAATAGTATCCAAATACATGAAAAAGACTAATTTTATGTAAAAATTCCATAAAGGATGAATTTAGGTTAATGTAAATACACAAACATAAATTTAGATATAAAATAATAGCACTTACAATATTGAGAAAATGGAGGATTAATGTTACCTCGAAATACTACTAGTAAAACACCTAGAAATCCTGGATAAATTTTAATTAATATTTTCTTGAATCTATAGCTGAAACCATTGTAAATTTTTTAATAAGTAGTCTTAAAGATGCAACTGAAGTAGAGCAATGAAGTGTAAAATGACTTGTGGGTCTCAAGGGAGTTTCTGCTGCCGGATGGGAGCAGGGGTTTGCATTATGATCCCAGGGACTTAGGTGCAAAGTCTCAGAATCTATATGGTATAGCACTTGGTATGACACAAAAGAATAAAATCAGAACTAGCCAATCGTTGTACACTCAAGGAAAGTCTGAATTAGAAAATATGCACATTTCCATAGAGTACATTTTTTGGAAAAATACTGAATACTGTATATTAGGTATATTTGATACCCTGTTTCTTCATTTAACACAAGTTATACCTGTACAGTTCCTGTTCTCTCATAATAATCTTATTAGTTTTATATAAAGAGTTTTGAAACCCACATCAATGTAATTCCTAGCAAAATAATTATCCCCATTTAATTAGCTAATTACTGGCCTGAAAAAAATGAAATGCAGCTACTTCATAGTAAATTACTTGAAGAACTTCATAAACGTCTCAGAAGGAATTCTGGGGAAGTGCGCGTAGCTCAGTGGTTAAGTGCCTGCTTCACAAATAGAAGGTCATGGGTTCAATCTCCAACACATACTAAACAGAAAAAAAAGGGATTCTGTTATCTCAAATTTAATCATCATTTTTTGCCAAATTGTCAACTATACCAATAAATTATTATCTTAAAAAATGCTAAAAAATAAATTAATAACAGTAAATTGAAAGTTAACCTACTAAAAACTTTCAAAACGTAGAAAATAAAATCAATTTTTATGAGTTAATGAAATCAAATACACGTTTTTGAAAAGCCAAATAGCATTTGAATTAGTCAAAAAGAGATAAATATTCAATAATCCATTGGCAGGTCTAGGAAATGCACTAAAATAAGAAGAAAACTTTCAGAACAAATAATGGAAAGAACAAATGAAACTATTATATATTAATGTCTATAAATTTTAATTTTATTTGTACCTTTTTCTGAAGTAGAGATATAGCATACAATGGATGACATTGAATGTTGTTCATA
Organism: Cabassous unicinctus; assembly: GCA_029593785.1. Classification (NCBI taxonomy): domain Eukaryota; kingdom Metazoa; phylum Chordata; class Mammalia; order Cingulata; family Chlamyphoridae; genus Cabassous; species Cabassous unicinctus. The sequence goes on along the minus strand of JAQZBX010016302.1, from coordinate 26,703 downwards.
CTTTTACAATATTTTTTTAGTCAAAAAAAATGGAAGGTTTTTTAATTGATGGTGTCTTAACATCAATGTGAAATATGGCATATCTTTGTTGCCATGAGGATATTCTTACGTATCCTGAAAACTCAAGAAATTCTAATTGGAAAGTAGCAGAATTAATAAGAAAATTTAGTACTCTAACTGAACAAATGTAAAATACTTAACAATTAGCTATTTTTATAATATCCTAATCACCAGCAAGCAATGAGCAAATATTATTTCATTCATAATAGTTACGAAAATTTAATTGTAAAGATAATAAATTTAACATGAAATGCACAGGGTAACTGTAAATAAAATTATAAAAATCTTATAAGGGAATATAAGATATAATTTGAGTGAAAGAAAGGCACTCAATATACTTTGATGAGAATTTTTAATTTCAGCATTTGTACACACAAATGTACTTAAGTATTATGAAAATATTCATTCATTTATTAATAAATTATTTGTATATAGTCAATGACCATGTATAATATTAAGGGAAAGCTGTTTTCAAAGAGGCTATAAGTGGCAGGAAATAAGCAATTGAATCAGAGATAAAATGGGGAGAAATATTTCTTAAAAATAAGACATGTTCAGATGATCCCATTTTATTGTGGTTTATATATATATGCATATATTTGTATATATATAGTGGAAAATAAACATTTTTCCCAAGGATTTCAATTTACTACATGAGAGGACCATCAAGTATCTATTGTCAGGTAAAGAAAAAACTTGACTTTCAGGATGTGTCATTAATTATGACAATATCTCAGTAAAACAATCAAAAACTGTAAAAGCAGAAACCTCTTTGAAGAACAAATATTTGTGTTAACAGGGACACTGGTGTGATAACATACACACCAAGGTGTTAAAATCAATTATACCACTGGAAATATATTTGAAGACAGATAAGAGCCTTATATTGGTTTCACTCATTGCAACCAGATTGACCTGTCAAACATGTATTTATGTTGTAAGCATGAAGAATTTATTTTAGGAATTGTTGTAATAAAAAAAAAGACATTACTTTAAATTTTTAACCTATAGGAAAATGTTTACACAACATATTAATCTTATGAGATACTTCCTTGAATTGAAAAGGAATAAGCAAGAATTTTATTTTTCAAAAACATCATTTTCATTTGAAATTTGGCAAGATTATGTTTCATATCTGCTCTTCTAATTAACACATGTTAAAATATGGAAAACCAACAAAAGAATGAACTTCTAAAATTTGAGTTAAAAGGTACAATAAAATTCAACTTTATAAATCAGATCTCTAAATCACTCCAGGAACTGGAATATGTTTCCTAAATTACATTTAGCAATTCATGCACACACCATATTTGATATATTTCATCCAAGCATTTATTATCATATTGTTACTCCAAATATTGTCTTATTTTAACAGTGAGCCTTTTAAAGTCCTTTTGACAAAAAATTATTAGTCTTTCATTTCTCCATGATTATTTATTATGACAAAATAATTCACGATCCTTACACACAACTCTGGTAGACAGAGTAAACTCGTCCCAAAAGTGCCCAAGTCCTAATCTTCAGAATTTGTGAATATGCATTCTCAAAGTACAAAATGACCTATACAAATATGCTTAAATTAAGAAAACTGAAGTGATTATTCTGGATTACCTAGGTGGGGCAACATAATCACAAGTTCCTTATAAGGGAAAGATGGAGTAGGAGAGTAAGAGGAGATGTTATGACATAAGTCCAATCAGAGTAAGACAATCATTAACCAAGGAAAGCTGGCAGCCTTTGGAAACTGGAAAAAGCAGGGAAATAGATCCTCCCTTCTGGGAAAATTACAGACATGCTCAGAAGCAATCATCTGGCCTTGTCTGGCCCTGCCTCCTTTTCTGTTTTGTATAGATGTGTCAGTTCTTTCCATTCCACAGCCCTGGTGATAATAAGTCTAATGAAGAGGATTGACCAAACTTTGAAAGGTTTCTTGTGAACAACCAGCTCCAGATGTTTATCAGGGAAAGAACTCTCAGTGGCAGGGTTCACTCCCACAGGGGTATATAAATAATCAACACTCAAACAGTACAGCATCTCTCTTCTCCAACTCTAACTTGGGAAAGCCATCCACTGACCCTGACACAAGCAGTTGGTCTCCTAAGGTGACCAAATACAATGGGATCTCTTCACATGCTCTTTTGGACACATTGTGCTCTGGAAGTAATAAAATAGTCATTTGCTGAAAGTTAACATTCTGCCTAAGCCTGTATTCCCACAACGCACTCTGTAGCAGTGCAGCAGGGGTTGGTATGCATTGGAGGGTGGATGGGCATGTTGCTGAATCCATGCATAACCTCCAAACCTGCCACCTCGACTACTTTGTCCATGAGGCCTTTGGAAAATGGGGGTGTCATTCCCAAGAGTCTAACTGATCTCAACAAAAAAGGACATTATATTCACTTGATTTTAAAAATTCTCACCTGCTGAGGTCAAAGTTTGGAGAGCATTCACAAGGGACACAAATATCCTTACCTATTTACCCATTCAGAAAATTCAGTTCTATCCATAAGTCTTTCTCCCAGGCCTCTGTGTCAACAATTTTCTAATCAGGTTCCTTCCACATCCCTGAATATCTAGCCAAACATTTGGTGACAATCACATGTCTGGTCATTTCTCCTTCAAAGCATAATGAACAACCAGGGTCACTCCTTGAAGTTCTGCCACCTGGAAAGATGTCCTTTCACAACTGTCCTTCAGGGACATGCAGGAAAGGAGCTGAAGAGATTTCAAGTGGTGCCTACATATTGTGCAAAATAGCCTGTAAATCATGCCCTATTTTCACTTCCTCAGTCAATTGATCATAGAGAACTACCCAAGAGGCCATTGCTGTGGTCTGGATGAGAGAAGATAATGTAGCAGGAGTAGGGCCATTGGCATTTGGGCCAGTTCTTCATTTATCTTGTAACTGCAGTGCCTGCTTAAACCGTTCCTTTTATATATCATTTCCATTTGATAATGGAGGGCTGCTGTGCATGCTCAGCTTTTTGGTGTGTTGAAAAAGACAACTCAGCGTTCATGATGGAAAGCTCATTTCCAGGGTAATTGGTGGCAAACAGTTAAGTGTTCAGTCTTAGTATACTAAGACCCAGTAGCAAGCTAAAGCTGTTTCTCAAAAGGAGAGTTGATATCTACAGAGGATTCAGGGCTTTACTCCAAAAATCCTGTAGTCTCTGCTGGGATTCACTAATGGGGAGTTATAAATTTTTCAAAGAGCATATATGTCTATGCTCTTTGATGCATATGCAATTAGCCTGAAATATGAAAAAAAAAAAGTTTCAACAAAGGTTCTTCTTGATTTGTTTTATAATTATGAAAAATGAAAAAGGAACTAAAAAGATTTGATGGGGATAAATAAATTTTTTGATAATCATAGAACTATATTTTAAAATGGTGAAACATTGGAAAGAGCAAAAATTTACAATAAATTTTGGTTTAAACATTGATGATATACAGTGAGCTGACTCAAATGGAGTTCAGATAATGTATAGCAATAATTATTGAGAAAAAAATAGACTCACACATCTCAAAGACTAAAATAGCATCTGATAACCTATATCTCTCAATATACAATACTTTTTTAGTTTAATGTTCATGCATTTGTAAATGTTACATGTGACATATATGGGTATATTTGCATGAAGAAAGTATGGAAGGACATGCTCAAAACTGTTAGCATTTATCACCACTTTTAAAAATTATTTATCTTATTCTTTGACCGAAAACTTCTGCATTATTTCATTTGATCAACTCCCATAGCAACATATGATTTATTCATTTCATTAAAAATTGATAAAGGAAAGAAAGAAGTATAATCTTTTAATCACATTACTTGTTAGAAATTATAAAAGTTAAGTGGTGTAGGATTTTAAAAATTATATTCCTATTGTTTTCTAATCTGTTTCTATTAAATGCTTTGTATACTATTTACCATTTCTCTAGACCATATACCCTCTGGTAGTGGATTAGGTTTGATTTTTTTTCCCAAAAATCCATTACACAAATGATCCATCCATAATTTTTGAACCAGGGTCACAAAGGACCCTGTTGTCTATTAACTTGGTTACAGATTTGCCTAATAAAATAAATACCACAGTTGAAACTGTGAAAACCTCTCTCTGAAAAAAGAGGCTTCAGAAACTAGAATTAATTCCTTTGTAAGCACTTGATGTAATTGTAAGTATATAGAAAATACAACTCATCCAAGGCTCGTGTAACTGTTCCCATGGATTCAAACAGAAGCTAGCAGAATTGTTTATGCAGGTTTTCAGCATGACATTCATTTTCAAAGTTATAAATGTAAGGATTGTTCCAATTAAATAACTTATAGAGAGAGGCTATGATTAACTGCCAGAGTATAAGTATGATAAATTTTGTTGTATGGGTCATATCTTCCTCTGAAAGAGTAGGTAATATGTGTGTCTGGTAAATGGATTTTTCCTGATTGTATAAAACTGAGATGTGAGTGTTCATATGGCACAAAGGAAATGTCAGTTTTTATTATGCATTACTCTTATATAATCTGTATTCATTGGTATGACAATTTTATGCAATAATAAATAAGAGATCATCTGAAGACAGTATAACTCCAGGAATATTATGGCCTCCAAAAAAAACATACCATGGACACATTGGCTCATTTACATCATCTCATTAGAAATCAAAATTTAAAGATCTTCCTATTGTAATATAAACAGTAACCAGTCAGTAATAACTTACATCAATTCATTATTTAGCACTTGATTTTTAATGTCAGATTTCCCCCATAGTTACACTATTAAATCACTGGAAAAAATGAATTATTGTAATTGAATACCACTCAAAGTTGGGAGGGCTGTATTAGTTATATCAGAGAAGCACAGATGTCTGTATTTTAAGAAAAAGCAAAGTGAGGGATGGAGACGCACTGCAGAAATGGTCACTTATGCATCTCCAGATGGTCTGTTTAAATGTCAGGTGTGGATCTTCCTACAATGAAAGCATCCCAGCTGTCACGCAAACCATGAGCAAGTCCATACACTTTCTCTATAATAGTGACTGAATTCCTGAGACTTAATTCTGGAAAAGGACACAGGATCAAAATGACCCTATCCCTGCCTCAGCAAGGAGGAAATATATTAAAGCAATAGAGTGGTTGGGGATTGAATCATGAACCCCACTAAACATGCTCAAGTGTTATTCAGAGTTCCTGTTGTCAATCCATTTGTAAATAGGACCTTTGAAGGTGTTATTATTAGTTAAGGTGTAGACTTATTTCTGAATAGGATCGTCAAAGGACCGTATTAGATGAGGCTAAATTCAATCGGGGCGAGTCTTAATCATGGTGTCCTTAAAAGGTAGAGGAATTTCAGACACAATAATTCAGAGAAAGCCGGAAATCAGAAAAGCCAAAATAAGTACCACTCACCATGTGACAGACACAGAGATGCCAGCCAAGGAACCATGAAGACTGCAGCAAACCAGCATCAGAATGCTGCTGAATCAGGAAAAGCAGGATTGTCGAAGCTTGATTTCAGATGCTAGCATCCCAAACCCTAGATGCTAGCACTATGCTGAAAATTTTATTTGATTTTTTGCAAATAAATATTTCTTAGGTATTGCATGCATATCTGAAACTGTGTAAGTTACTGATCCTATTCCATCATCCCTAAGAGAAGAGTAAGAATTGCTTCCTGTTAAAATCTTCCAACCCATATATCAGAGGATCATCTAGTCTCCAGAAGAATATATGTTAAAATTTTAAAAAGCAATGACCATGTATTTGCATCCCAAGTAGAACCAGGGTTGTGGGAGCATAGGCAAAGAATAAAAAAAAACAAAAAGCATCAGAGGAAAGATTATACCAGATAGAAAATCCATTGAAAGTGAATAGTTCAATAATTGGAGAAACTTATTAGTTAGATTTTGTTATAAAAGCATTTAGAGGAAAAGGATGCAAATCCAAAAAAAAATTTGAGGTATAGTTGACTATATTCCTGAAATTCTGAAAAATAACAATTTTTGGAGATTAAGCAGTTAGGAGTTCAAAAAAGTATTTATGAGAATTGTATTTATTGAGTTAAAAACATCTACTAAAGAAGAATGTGAAAGCTAAACATAATAGAGACCAGCAAGAAAATTAGTAATTAGAAATAAAAAAGGTGAGAGGTAAAATGTATGTATTGTTTAGATAAGGTTTGTGACAGTGTGTGGTCAACAGTAAAAATTCTACATAGACATTTTCTAATATGTTGGAGTAAAAATTGATAAGCTTTGGCAAAATATGTTTCATTATAATGGTAAAACAAAAATGTGATTATAATTAGGCGAAGATTAAAAGGTTAAAGTAAAAATAAAATCATTATGCATCAGGTGAATGGAAAAGTTAACTGATAATTATTAGTCATTATGAGAGGGTCCCTTTCTAGGTTCTATGTATATTACCAAGCTTAATCTTTCAACAATAGTATATGAATAATAATTTTATTATTTCCATGCTAGTGATGGCATAAAGAAATCACAAAGAAAGCAGCACAGCTTCGGTAATGACATGAGTACTGTAAATCTGTTCTTTTTTGCACTTAGTGACATTGAATACCAGGATGTTGGAGTATGTTTCAGTGTTATTTAATAGATGGGATATATAAAACAGTCATGATTATGCCATACAACCTTGTGCATATCGTGTCCAACATACATTAAGCATTTAATCAAATAAATTTCTCAACAAAACTAACACTGTGCAAACCAAACATTGGCAATAACATAATTTAGACAGAATTACATGAGGAAAGAAAGAAAAGAGTGAATAGAAAGTTGCTAAAGTATAAAACACATATATTGGAAATTGTAATAATGCTAAAACCATAATCAAAAGCAAAGGATGTGAAAAAACTGTATAGTGACAACCAAAATATTTCTCATATATTTGTACTGTATTACTAAAAAAACTACAATGAAAGACAAAGTTTTGAAGAAGATTAAGATTTGGTTTTAAAGCTCATTTGCAGTTAGCAATCCAGATAACTATGTAGATAATTCCCATTCAATATGCAGATAAATAAAATATAAATTGAGAATAAATCATGGTATAAAGGAAAAATTCCTAAAATGTTGGAGTTTGAGATGATAAAGTAATCAAATTTGTTAAAAAAAATTCCATGATAGTTCCAAAACACACAACTGTGAAAACTATTCTTCTAGTGTAGATACTCCTTATAACCAATTTAAATAAAACTTGCATGCCTATGGATGGGTGGCTGAGTTTCTTAAGCCATTAACTGTTGCAACATGATGTTAACTCCTCTCTCCTTCTATCAAATATCTCTGAAATATAAATGCTGATTGTATAGAAGTCAGGATTCAATGATGAGTAACCACACAATAACAACATTTATCCTGCTGGGGCTGACTGATAACCAACAACTGAAGGTTCTCATTTTTATCTTTCTATTTCTCACCTACATATCGAGTTTAACTGGGAACCTGACAATCATCATTCTCATCTTCTTGGATTCAAACATTAAAACAGCCATGTACTTTTTCCTGCAAAATTTCTCCTTCTTAGAAATCTCATTTACATCTGCTTTTATACCCAGATACTTCTATAACATATCAACAGGTGACAAGACAATCACATATGATGATTGTTTCATCCAAATTTTCTTCACAGACCTCTTTGCTGTTACAGAATTTTTTCTCCTGGCTACCATGTCCTATGACCACTATGTAGTCATCTGCAAACCCCTACATTATGTGACCATTATGAACAACATGGTTTGTCAAAGACTAGTCCTTTGTTGCTGGACAGCTGGCTTGTTGGTTCTACTCCCACCATTCAGCATGGACCTAAATCTGGAATTCTGTGACTTGAATGTCATTGACCATTTTGCCTGTGATGTATACTCCCTCCTAAAGATTTCCTACTCAGACACATGGCTCATAGAGCAGATGGTCATAATCTGTGCTTTGTTGACCTTTATCATGACCCTTGTATGTGTACTACTATCCTACATATACGTCGTCAAGACCATTCTGTGATTCCCTTCTGCCCAGCAATGGAAAAAGGCATTTTCTACCTGTTCTTCCCACATGATTGTGGTCTCCGTCTCCTATGTCAGATGTATCTTCTTATATGTCAAACCTTCATCAAAGGATTCAGTGGCTGTTAATAAGGGTATGACACTGTTAATTACTTCTATTGCTCCCATTCTGAACCCCTTCATTTACACCCTGAGGAACAAGCAATCAAAGAAGCCTTCAATGACTCAGTCAAGAAAATTCCATTGTTCTCAAAGAAATAGTGAGATTTACCAATGTAAAGGAAACAAATTTCCATGAAAATCATTCATCCCTGAGATATATCTTTATCTTTGCATTATTTTCCTTCCTTTCAAGGAAGCTTTATCATAATTATGCTTCTTAGTAAGAGAATATAACACATTTTCAGGAAACAAAATTGACTTCATATCTAACTAAACCTTAATAAAACAAAAACAAAATAAACAAAATCAGTGAATTAATCTTAATATAATTTTTGAATTGAGCAGTTTTGGATATTGCCCAATCCAATCACAGGTTTTGAGAACCATTTTTATTCCTCTCATTTTTTCATGTTACTTTTATTTTTTACTTTAACAAAAAACCAGGGAAGAAGAATTTTCTTGGGACAGTGGTTTTGGTATTTAAGATGAGCTTTAAAACATGAAACAATAAAATTGTTAACACTGTTCCTCTTGGCATTACAATGACAATGAATAAAGCAGCTCCTGATTAAGAAATCACTAAAGACTTATTATTTCCCATATGTCTTAATTTATAAAGGTGTTTAATTTAATCTTTATAAATAGCTAAATTGCAGTTCATAGAAGTTAAATAATGCTGGTAGGAGGTAAAATCAAGATGCAATTTCATTTTTATCAGACTTCTGTCCTGGGATTTTACAGCCTGTGACACTCCAGTGACACATATTTTAGTGTCAAGATGTGCTCATGGGACACCTTTGGAAAGACTACATATACCGAATATAGTTATAGTCTAATTCGTTAAACTAAAGAATTATGTGATTTCTAAGAGACAAAAATTACCAAAAATATAGTGTATTAGTCAGCCAAAGGGGTGCTAATGTGAAATACCAAAAATAGGTTGGTCTTTATAAAGGGTATTTATTGGGGATAGAAGTCTACAGTTACCAGGCCATAAAGCATAAGTTTCTTCCCTCACCAAAGTCCATTGTCACGTGTTGGAGCAAGACAGCTGCCGACATTTGCCCAGGGTTCAGACTTCTTGGGTTCCT
>JAQZBX010016302.1:0-17272 GCA_029593785.1 Cabassous unicinctus | reverse complement strand
ATTTCTCTCCAGGCTTAGCTCCTGTTTCCTCCACAAGGTCAGCTGTAGGCGATCAGGCGAACGGCTCTCTTCTCTTCTCCTGGGGCCTTCTTTCCAACATCAAAGCTGCTTCTCAAAGACTGCTTCTCAAAAGACTGCTTCTCCTCTGTTCTTTGCCTTGCCTTTTACATTCAATTCCCCACCCACCAGGGGGTGGGGCTCAATTCCCTACTGACTGACATGGCCCAGTCAACGCCCTAATCATAATTCAATCATGCCCAGATTAACAGATCAGATTACAGGCATGATCCAATTATATTTTTGGAATTCATAATTACATCAAATTCCCCAACGGTTACATATAGTATACCATTTTTTAAACAAATCAATTTTATTGATACATATTAACAAAGCATACAATTCATCCAAAGTATACAATCAATGGTATTTGTTATAATTACACAGCTGTGTGTTTATCATTTCAATCATTATTACAGCATTTTCATTGTTACAATAATAGTAATAATAAAAAAAAAACAAATGAACAAACAAACAAGGAAATTCTTCATCTCTAAATTTCTCTATACTTCCCCCAAGGTACAAAGTTGCTGTTTCTGGCTATTCTATCCAAACTGTATAATCAATGGCTTTTAGTATAATCTCAATGTTGTACATTCATCATCTCAAAAATTTTAGAACAATTTCATTACTGCAAAAGGATTCCACACCCCTTAATATTCCTTCCTCAGACCTACAAGGTAACTAATATCCTTTCATCTTTATAAATTGATGTATATTTGCATTTTATATAAATGGAATCATAAAATATGTAGTACTCTGTGTCTGGTCTCCTTCACATCATATAATGTTTTTTTTTTTGTCCTGATATTAACATTTTGTACTATTATCTTACATTTGTTCAGCTTCAAAGAAAAACGGACTTATATATGCAATTCTACCCATATTCATTTTTCATATAATATATTTATATTTCACAAAATATATTTAGTTCACAATAGCGCAATCATACAGGATTGGTCCTTTTGTGGGGTCTTCCTTGCTTCATTCAACCTAATGTCCTCCAGGTTCATCCATGTTGTCGCATATTTCATGACTTCATTTCTTCTTATCTTAAACCATTTTAAAATAAGCCTTCATATGTACAGAGAAGGAAAAATATTTATTTTCCTAGAATACAGTTTGTATTTAATACTACACTTACAAAATGAAAGCTTGCCCTTTAACATACAGCAATGAAATGCCAAACAGTTTGTTCAAAAATTGAGGTCAAAAGCATATGTACCCACTACTGACAGAAGAGCTGTATGTATCTATGAATTGGTATGCAGAAAAGAACAATTCAATATCAATTGTAATTACACACTTTCCCAAGGAAGATGCAAAGAAACCAGGAAAAAAGGATTTAAAAAGCCACTGTCTGTGATCAATTAATTTCAGCAGGTACAAGGATCCATAGAAAAAATGGAGCTATCCTTACCCACTGACGATCCTTCAATCAGGTCTTATATATTTGTTCTCCCTATTGGATACAAAAGGTTGATATTTTGAAAATAGGTTCCTTTCATCTGTATGATCTAGGTTCTGAGATCACTTGTTCATCCTAGCTTCTCATATTCACATACTGAGGGTTTTTAATATAATGATTTTTTTCCAATTTGCCACATATTATTCACTGACACCATTCTTGTCCATATTCCCAGACTGACAAAAACACTTTGTTGGTATATGTAATGACCTAAGGTGGGCCCTGATCTAACTGAAACCTTCCTGAACAAATGCTGAAAAAAAAGAGGCCAAACTATTTAACACACTATTAACAAGGGAAATTCATCCTCCCAGAAAGAGAAAATAATAATGGCCTCTTTCAAAGGGGAATCTCAGTGCAATGTCTCTGATCTGTCCTGTCCCTGTCCCCCCCAAAGGTAGCCCATTCAATCTTACTCTGGAGGCACTGATCAAATCCTGTCTAGAGTTCTAAAAACTCATGTTTTCCCGAAACGACCACCGTACTTTGTATATCATTATGTTGAGCAAACATACTTTATTAGGTAATTCTAATAAATGTGTGGTATAATGGTGGAGTGACATTGAGTCTCTCCATGGAAAAAGTTAAAGTCATCAAACACAAGCACTAGAGATAGAGCAATAATTGTCCCAAACTCTGTAAGTTATTCAGACCAGCTTGATTAGGACATGTGCTACAATAACCTCTACCCGTTGGTACCTACAGCACAATAGGCCTCTATATAATTATGTCTCTCTGGGACAATCTTACTTACCTATAATAGCCTTAACAATGGCTCCCTAATCCCTTGAACCTAATTCCTGTGAATATGTTACCTTAAATGGTAAAATGAACTTGGCAGATATGATACAGATACAGATCTTAAAATTAAGAAATTAACCTGGATTTTCCAGGTGGGTCCATTTAATAAAAAATATTCTTAAAGGGGGTGGCTGGAGGATCAATTCAGCAGTAGAAATGTGATAAAGGAGCAAGAAGTTGGAGCGATGCAAGGAAGGGACCATGAGACAAGGAATGTAGGCAGCCTCTAGAAACAGAAAAAGGCAAGGGCATAGGAATTTTCCTGAAGATTCCAAAAGGAATGCAGTCTTGCCATCCTCTTGATTTCAGATTTCTGACTTTTAATACTTAAGAGAATAAAATTTCTCTGTTTCAAGCATCTAAGTTCATGCTAATATTTTTACTTCATTAAGAGGAAATTAATTAATTTAATACATCTGGAGAAAGAAACATTTCTGCCAAAGCATGTGTGCAAACACATCCAGATTAGATTCAGCTATATTTGCCAAAATGGCTACCCTAATATAACTAACCCACATGTGAACCCCTCCTCACCACCTACCACAAAATTACGAAGTGACTTTTTAGAGGCCACGCAATCATATCTCTTAGAAATTCTTCAAAGAATTGGAGAGGAACAGTGATTTATGGTACACAAATTGTCAATGTCTTAATAAAAGTCTGGCCACACAAAGTACCTAAATGGGCAAAGACTTTTTCCTGCTGCAAATGGATTCACACCAGAAAAGGTTATATTCTAACAAGGTTTTGTAGGCATATTATTCATACATGGACTATGACAAAGTAGGTGATTTTGGGGTATTCTTTTAATTATTCCAAAATAATCACTGAAGTAAATTTCCCTTCAAACCATTGTTAACTATCATGTTGATGGAAATCATTCAGTTAATTATTGAAAATATATTTAATTTAGTCCAATATATCATTTATAGGGTATTGGTTGCTTCACATGAGATTTCCCTTTATATGCAGAGATCTAATCTGTATCTTTCCTTGATTTCTGTCAATCTAAAATTCTTGAAAATAGGCATTACATTTTCCAAATTAGTGCTATTTATATCCACATAACCCCAAATGTAACAATCATAAACTATTGAGAAAGCTAATAGTCAACTGTTAATAACAGAAATGCAATATAATTTAGCACCCTTAAGATATGACCCAGACATAATCCACTATACCATTATCATTATTGCAATGACAGACTTTATAGGCAAGAAGCCCATCTTACATATGCTAAAGATTTGGAGAATTCCAGAATAGTGCTTGGGCTAAATTTTGATCCACTTTCTATCTTCAATTTTGGAATTTCCTTGCTCATAATTAAAATAATAAAAGGAAGGATTCTTAAGGTTTGGAGGCACAGGAGTTCTGATCAGAATGGAAGGAGATTTCTGGACACCCTGATTATTTAATTCAGAAAATCTGACCCCTAGAAGTAGGGTTACTATTGCGCTAGAGTATAATAAATATTTTAAACCCATCTATAAAAGCATCACACAGGTCTCAGATTATCAAGCAGCTACACAAGCAAATTATCTGGCTATCTGAAAAAGAAAAACTATCTTTAAATAAAATATGCATGCACAATTGTTAGCATATCATCTAAAACCACTTGATATGCAAGGATGCAAGATAATGCAAACTTTAGTCAGTGGAAAACACTTAATAGTAAACAATCATGACATAATACAGATTTGGAATCAATAAAAAGGTACACTAAAGTATTGTTACAAATATATTCTAAAACATAGATTATGATAGTCTCATAATATGTGAATATTAGGAAAATTGCAAAAAAATGGAAACCATCCATAAAAAGTAACTAAATATAATTTCTAGCTAAAAATGTGTAATAACTAAAGTAAGCAATTTAGGTAAAATTTATGATGCCAAAAGATAGATTCAGTGTACTTCAAACATAGATCAATAGATCTCTCTCCTTGTCCTTTGCATTCGACAGGAGAGAGGCACGGAGAGGATTCATCCTCAGAATCGCCTAAGGAACCAACTCTACTGACACATTGATTTCAGATTTCTGGTCTGTTAAAGTATGAGAGAAAACATTTCTCTTGTTTTAAGACACGAAGTTTGTAATAATTTGTTATAAGCTTTGGGAAACTAATAACATCATCCATGAATAATTTCCATGGATAACTTTTGTTTCATTGTAACTGGTTGGGATTGGGAAGGTAAAGAGACAATGCCATTTCATTTCCATGGGCGTCAGATGATGGTGTTACACAAAGACTTCCAAAGGCTAATGTCTGGGAACACTATACAATGATATGAAGAAAATGGTTATTCCACAAAGCAGATGGAATCCTAAATTACTGAACAATGTTGTCTAGCCGTGTTCCCGGTCACAGAGTTTGAGAGGTGAGTAGGAAAATGTCATTCTGTTTGGGAAGTAAAGCAGAAAATAATACTGTAACTTTAACTGACATATGCTGTGCTACTCTTCCAAAGCCATGTGTTACAACAAACACATTTGTAAGTTTATTGGTAGAATTAAAATGAAAACCATTTATTTAGACAACAATAGCCAGGTCCAGAAAATATTTTGTGAGTTTGATTTGAATCTCCTAATTGAATATTAATTGTGTAAACTGATTTTATCGAAAAATAAATCTCCATATGACAGAAGCAGAGAATGATTTATACCACAATGCCAGCCCCAAACAGAATCCAGGGGATAGGCATAGAACTGATTCCTGCCTTTAGAAGGAAACATGGTTTTATTGATACCTTGATTTTAAACTTCTAACGTCCAGAACCATGAGATAATACATTGTCTTGTTTAAACCTGTTAGTCTGTGGTAATTTGTTACTGCATCCCTGGAAACTAAGACAGACATGAGCGATGCGCAAGACTTAAAAATACATATATTTTGGATGTGGCGCAGAGCACAAGCTGATGTGGCAAGAAAGGAGTTGGGAGCTCTGTTTTAGATTACAGAATTCCTTCAGACTCTCCTGTGCCTCTTGATTATTAGTATCCTTTAAATAACTAGTACAACTTTTTGCCGTGTAATATTCCTGACTCGTGATTAAAAATTTTATCTTTTTTCTTATTCCACACATTAACAGAATAAAGAAGAAATATTATTTTACAGCATGAATAGATGGAGAAAATGCCTCTGATAAATTTCAATATTTCAATATGTTTAATGATAAACATTCTTAGCACACAAGGAATAGAAGTGAACTTTCTTGATTTAAAAGGGATGTCTACAAAACTCTACAACTAACACTATGATTAATGATGGAATATTGTACACTTAGCCTGACTTCAAGTAAAGCAAACATGTTTCTTACCACTACTTGTTATCAATAATAACTGTAGGGTCTAGGCAATGCAAAAAGGTTAGTGTAAAAAGAAAGAGAAATAAAATATATAAATATTGGGAAAAAGAATTAAAATAGTTATTATTCACTGATGACACAAATATGCAGAAAATATAAAATCTAACACAATCCTAATAAAATTAATATAATAATTTTAATATTGCTTGATACAAAATCAGTTATAATCTTCATATCTACAAAAATTAAAAAAGGATATTTATAAAGTGATAAAATTGGATATACCATAAAAATATCATTATGTATGAATAATTCAAACAAAAGATGTAAAATAAATCTGCATGGAAAAAATAAAATACTGCTTAGAGAAATCAAAGAAGAAATAAATAGAGAGATATACCATTTGTATATAATGGCAAATTTTATGTTATAAAATTTCAAATCCAAATTGAACTATTGATACAATAAAATTGAAATCAAGCTTATAAATTTTAATTTTGCAATATGAAAATTTGATCATAAATTTATATAAAATGCAAGGTAACTAGACATTCAGGTAAAGAAAGCAAAAGGATTTGTACCTCTCGGATTTCAATAATTAATATAAAACTCCAACAAATAAAACATCTGATAGTGGTACAAATATAAATATGTCAATAGAAAAGAATAGAATCCAGCAATAGATTGATGCAAAAGTAAATACTCCATTTACAACAACAGGGAGATTGCATTCTACACCAGGGCATCTAAATATTTTTGTGGGGGAAAAAAAGAATTCTGAGACTTACTTCATACAATACACAATAAGTTGACATGAATAACAAATCTAAATGCAGCAAATAAAACAATACATTTTCTAAAAGAATATATAGGGAATGCACTTGTGGTAAAATATGTTTTTTATGACAAAAATGCATTAAACATAAAAGAAAATGTTGCTACAATTATCAATAGTAAAATTTAAAACTTATTTAAAATAATATGATTAAGAAAATGAATAATTAAGCCACATAGTTATGATTAAGGAAGTGCTGGGGCCCTAACCCCACCTCAACAGAAACCCACAGCTTTAGTAAAATAAGCTTCCCTTGTCCCTTTCTCCCTGGAATCCACAAGGTTATGAAGATAAGCATTACCAGCCTGCCCCTTTCAACTGGAATTTACAACTCTAAACAGATAACGACTTTTTCCTCCCTAATAGCCCTCTACTTTAGGAAGATAAGCTAACCTCCATCACTCCTTTTGTTTTTGTAACCCCTGCCTGTCCACTTGCTTAGGAATTTGCCCACTTAGAGTTCCTATATAAACTTATGAAAACCAAGAAACAGTGCTCAGATTTTTTGGAGACTTGACTCTCCTCTGAGCCCGCACGTAATAAAGCTTTTTTCATCCACCCCTCAGAGTGCCGCTTGAGTTTTCATTCCATCTGCCGCAATAGTTTTACATAGTTAATTTCCTACCCAGAAGATATAAAGAATTTCAAGAATTCAAAAAAAAAATTAAATAAGGAAAAGAAATACAAATTAAAAGTAACAAAACACTTGAACAGGAATTTTCAAAAGGTTCACATCATTACTCATCAAGGGGTATGAATTAAAGCTATGATGATAAACAACTACAAACCCCTAACAATGGCTGTTTTGTCTTTGCTGTTGTTGTGTTTTCATGACAAACCCAGGTTTGGTGAGGAGGTGAAGAAACTGCATCTCTGATTACCTACTGATAGAAGTGTAAGTGCTTCTGATTGATTTCTTTGCAGAGGAAGCTCTGAGCTTCAGGAAATTAAATATGTGCTTATCATATAAGCCACATTTTCCACTCTTAGGTTCATTCAAAGGCAAAAAAAAAAAAGACATTTGAACATATATTCACAAAACATCATGTACAAGAATGTTGTTAACAGTATTATTCAATTTAGCAACACAAAAAATTAGCAACAAAACCATCAAGACTAAAATGAATAAAAATACGTGTGCATGCAATGGAAAGTTAGGCATTAATTAAAAAGTATATCCTATTTATGAATAAAATGTCATGGATGCATCTTAAAGACATTGTGTTGAATCAAAGAATACAGAAACAAAGGAGTGCCTATTGTGGGACACCAATTATATGAAGCAAAAAAAAGGTAAAAAATAACCACTGGGATGAAAGTAAAAATAGTGGTTATTTCTGTGAATAAAGGTATATATGAAAGAGAAACAGTGAAAACTTTTGAGGTGATGCAAATGTTTTATATCTTGTTTTGGATAGTCAATATTATGCCAGTGCATACACATGTAAAATTCATTGAGATTTACACGTGTGTTTTGTAAGCTTAGTGCAAACTATAAATGTATAACAAAACATTGAAAAATTAACCTTTTCAAAACAACATATTAACCAGGGATACTTCAACCCAAAATATTCAAAACTGTTATACAAAAATCTGTATAACTTTATTATGTTTTCATCAAAAATATATATCCTTTTGACCCAGAAAAAACATTCTGAAAATTATTCCAATGACTGTGAATCAGATTGCCTTCCTTAGAATATTTTTTGGATTGTGGGAAATAGAGGTAAAGTCTAAGTAAGATTTAGACATGAGTTAAACATTGAAAGGTATTGAAGAGCAATTTTTTATACTAGTGTTTTGTAACAATAAATACTAGGTATTTGTAACAATAGTATATTAATTAAAATGTAATAAAACATTAGTGATGAAACTAATTAATTGCAGTAAATTATGATATATAATTACATGTAAAGTAATTTGCAATTGGTTTAGAGGTTAAAGAACATTTGACAAGTTTTTATCCAATTATATAAATCATATTGCTATTGTTCAAAGTTCTGGCTCCAAGGACACTATCTCCAAAGAAGCTTTGTTAGTATGCTATTTTTTCTCAAATTTCATTACAAAGAAGAATTCATTAGTGAGTTCATACATGGGTCACCAAGGACTCTTTTTCACATAATTGTATTTTTATCATATAAAGCAAATGTCAAGTTACATTTGTTTTTTCAATTCATTCCCTTCTCTGAGAAGTCAGAAGATCAATGCACATAAAACTGGAGAGGTATCCTGACATTCCACCATCCTCATATATATATAGTTATTTGCTTATTTTTAACAGGTTTTTACTAGTTACAACAAATAAGTCTGTGTAAATGGTTGAAGACAGATATTTCTGAAAGCTCTATACATTCCAGAGTTTTCATGAATGTGGTTTTGGATTTCCAAGGAAATGTGACCAGATGTTCATATGAAATCTTCATCCCAAGTATAATTTTCATTTTAGAAGTCACAAGATTTGATGTGTTTCAACAGAAAATATGAATGACTGTCAAAATAGTAAGTGATATATTTGTCATTTTAATTATATTAACCTGCAGGAGAGTTTAGTCATAAACTTTGAAAATCTGAGAAACAAAACAAATTTTAAAGTATCTCTAACAAAATTTAAAATGTGAGTGATAATTTCTCTACTTGGTAAAGGATCTGTTTATTTCACTTTTAGAATGTAGTTTCTTTGGACTTATAAATGCTATTCTCTGGGAAATTTTCTTTGCACAAGAATAGATTAGCATTTAAGTGAAATAAAATGTAATAGATATACAGAATTCTGTTATCTTATTAGCAACCTCACATTAAATATGATCTATATACACATATAATTAAATGAGCATACTTCACCATCTCCCAAAACAGTGACACTGAAGACTCATAAGACCATTAAAGATCATTGTCTTAATTTTGAACAATATTTTGAAAGTAGAATAAACAGAAACCAATTAGTCACATTTTCCTGAGAGTCATTCTTTAAATCTTGTTGTGTTATACCTTGTGATATCTTGGAAACTAAAAAATAAATGTTTTTAGAGCATTGAATAAAATCCAAATTCGGCAGGGGTGAGTAAATATACTCAGTGATGTACATGTTGCCAGAGATTAGAAGGAAGTTTGGAAGAAGGTAGGTAAGCATATACAATTTTTCTTCTACATCTCAATTTGATCTAATATACTTATTGTTTTATCCCAAAATTTCCTGAGATTACTACTTCTGTCAGGGCAACCATGCGTGTAGGTCAGTTCTTCCTTACATTTTAGATTATAACCCTGAGAGGTCCTTAACTATAGTCAAACTCAGATAAAAACTGAATTTTCCCCACATCAGTATGAAGAACACATCATTTTACAGAGTAAAATTAGTCTATGTACAAATAAACTGGAGTCTCCATGGAAAAATTTACATGATTCACTGATGTAGGAAAATTTCAAGTTCAGAGGCATTAATTTTAAAATGAAAATATTTGAGACCCTAGTAGTGTAACTAACTGTCAATGCCTGAAAACAATCTGTAGAAAGGCTATTAACACAAACACAGAATCACGGAGTCATTGCCCTCTGGTTTTAATATCTCTCAGATAGATGCTCTATGACGTAAAGTACCATCTATAAAATTAAAATATTTTATTGAAAGATCAGGCAAAGAGTAAGCAGTTTATCGTTCATTAGTTGTGAAGCAGCTGACAAAATAATTAAATGCAGAAAAACTAATTCTCTTTACAAAGAAAAACAAAAAGAAAGTTCAACAATGGATTCAAAGATCCTAATAATATTAAGCGGACAAAATAAACATCTACATAATATGAATTTGAAGTCCAAATTGAAAGTCAAAGAGTTTTGTAGGTGTATTTGTGATGCATATGTTCATTTAGAAACATTTCCTGCACATTGGCTATTTATTTAGATTGTATTAACTTTCTGGGCAATTATGGTAAATACACACACTCATATATATTCCAAGATTTTCACAAATTTGTAGTCTTTTGTAAGTGCTCATGTAGTAGCAAAGTTTTGTTTTTTTATGGGAATTCAGTGATGATGATTAAAGATGAAACCAACAGACTCTTAGGAGGAGATTTTCCAGAGGGCTTGAAGGAGAAGTTGAAAAATCAGTGGATGAATAGAGATTACCCTGGTAAGTTAAGGACAGAAAAAGATATTCTGTGAGCAGTGTTTTCTAAAATAAGTGGCACATGGAATGTGCTCAGTAAATGTAGCCTATTAGCTTTATTTAAAGGAATATATTGAGAGGAAGCTGATAATAGATGTAGGAGATTGTAAGTTTCATTTGGGACATGGTGAGTTTGATGCACATGGGATATGTTCCAGTAGATACATATAGTTGGGTTGACTATATGTATCTGAGAATCAAATAACATTAATAAACATAAAAATACAAAATTAATAATTATTAACTGGAAGAAAAATTTTTGAACCATAGGAATTGATGAAATTATATACCCAATGTCAGATGGCTGAAGAAAATATTAGCAAATAACTGACACAAGTGTCACATATAAAATATCACTTGCGTTTTTGAAAATAGATTATCAGAGGACTTCCATGAAGGAATAACTATAAGTATAACATGATATAAAACACTCTGTATTGCTCACCACTGTGAAGTATAAGTGATGATTTAGGGGCAGATAAATTTCAGAAGAAGTCAGTTTTAGCAAGAAGAGAGCTGGAAAATGTGTGTGTGCGTGTATGTGTGCAGGCATGTGTAGAATTTAGAGCTGTTCATGGGAGAAAACACACATGATATAAACAGAAGCAGAAAAAGAATCTTTATTCTTAGAGCTAGAACAGAAACACATAAGACTACAGACTGTCCATGTTGAACCCAAGTTATTTGACATATAATAGCACTTTAAGAAGAAATAAAATGTCAAGAAAATATAAGAAAAAGAGAGTTCTTGGGAGTCAAATGACATCTTTATTCCCCATGGAATTGCAAACCAATAGCTATCAAGAGTAATACTCCCCATTATGCAGATTTAAAGAGTAAAACTTAAAAATTGTAAGAATTTTAATTAAAAATGAAAATTATGATTAAGTACCACATGATAATAAAATATCTCTGATTGTTACATGCAGATTGAAGAGAAGTTAGGAGTCAAAATGAGAAATGGTACAATAACAAATTCATTCTGCTGGGACTGACAAACCTCCTACAACTGCAGATTCTGATATTTCTCTTTCTCTTTCCCACCTATATGTTGAGTATAACAGGGAACCTGGCCATCATCTCCATTATCATATTAGATTATCACCTTAAAACAGCCATATACTATTTCCTACAAAATTTCTCCTTCTTAGAGATCTCATTCACCTCTGCATGTATTCCCAGTGCTTGTATAACATAGCAACAGGGGACAAGGTCATCACCTCTAATGTTTGTGCCAGCCAAGTATTTTTTACTGACCTCTTTGCAATAAGAGAATTTTTTTCTCCTGGCCACCATGTCCTATGACCGCTATGTGGCCATCTGCAAAACTCTGCATTATGTGACTATCACGAACAGCACAGTCTGCAGAAAAACTGTCCTTTGCTGTTGAGTGGCTGGCTTGTTGATTGTAATCCCCCCACTTAGCATGGTCCTAAATCTGGATTTTTGTGATTCTAACATCATTGATCATTTTATCTGTGATGCATTTCCCCTCCTGAATATAGTTTGTTCAAACACTTGGTTCATGGAACAGACTCTTATAATCTGTGCTGTGTTGACCCTCATTATAACACTGATGTGTGAAGTTTTGTCCTACATTTATATCATGAAGGCAATATTAAGATTCCCTTTTGCTCAGCAAAAGAAAAAAGCCTTCCTACATGTTCTTCCCACATGATTGTGGTTTCTATCACCTGTGGCAGCTGCATCTTCGTCTATATCAAACCTTCAGCAAAAGACTCAGTGGCGATCAAATAAGGGTGTAACAGTGCTCACGATGTCCATTGCTCCTATGCTAAATCCATTCTTTTACACTCTGAAGAACAAGCAGTTAAAACAAGCCTTCAGGGAATCAATCAATAGAATTCCAATATTTGCTAAGAAATAAGAGAATTTGAAGTCTTATAAGCATATATGGTAAACTCCCCAAACTCTCCACTCAGGTTAACATTAAAGAGCACTCCAGGTTATACTGGTCCAGGCTTTCTTTCTCTCACAAAACTCTTTTTAAAACACATCCAAACTTAATAGGTATGTAAACATATACTGGATTTACCTCAAAATTAGGAATAACAAAACTTAAAATAAAATTAAAGTATATTTCCAAATTATACCACAAATGAATAAAATATATGTCAGAATATATTATATATTTGCCAGCTAAAGAATTAATAATGTTCACCATTGTTTCCTCCAATTCACACCGTACAAAAAATTTATTCATTGATTACTCAAATATGTATTGAATACTTTCTTTACGGCAAGCTCTCTTTCAGGCACAAGAAATAGTGTACACAATGAAACCAGTAAAGAAATTCTCCATTGTACACGCAGAGGGAAAAAAAAAAGAAATAATTTTATGTTAAAAATAAAATAATTTCAACTTGCACTCGATACATGTTTTTGTCATGGAAACATTATTTTCCATATAATTCTGGAAAGCATTTCAAATTCTAAAATTGTAATGTTTATGGGATATTTAAAGTATGTTGAAATAATTATAACTAAAATTTAAAATATTTTTAGCTTTTATAAAAAATTCCTGATGTTAAAAGGAAGCTGGCAGAAATAGATAATGAGTATTTTGAGGAACTTAAGTATTTTGGTACAGAAAACACCTGCCAAATGTAGGTGCATATTTTGAAATACCAACACAGCATGTTGCTTTAATAGCAAACAAATGCCAAGAAATGAAGTGAAAGACATCAAGGAAATAAAAGTAGCTAGATATATGGGATCTTGGAAACAGGAAAATAAAGGAATATGAAAATCTATATATAAATGTGTAACAAATTTTTATCAAAATAGTTAAATATTGGTAGAGCACAAAGTATTTATTACAGAAATTTCCCCAAAATAATAGCTCATTAAACCCATCTATAACAGTCCCCCATTCTTAGTACAGTCCAGGCATTTGTCTGTTTTGATAGCTAATCTTTCAATTTGTTGTTTCAGTGTCAAAAAAAATATTTTTCTCTTTGTTTGTCTGGCTTTTTCATTTTTTTATCCTTCAGTTCTCACTTTACAAGACACTCCTACTGGCAATTCTAGTCTGACCATCTCATTTGTCCCCTAAAACATGAAACATTTGTCAAGTAGTAGTAGCCTGTGTTTCCTCAATCATATTTTCTATTTATCTATCTACATGTTTATGACGGTCACTACTGAAAGTATAGACTTTGTCTACATTGTTCTTTTGAGCATCCATAGTGCTTGCCCTTTCCAATATGTTTAAAGAATGCTTTTCTCAAGTACAAAAACAGCATCAATGTTATTTATAACATTTTAAATGATATTTAAAAAAAAAAGAGAGAATTAAATATGGCAAATGATTAAAATAAATTAGTTTTTATTAAAACATAAAAGGGTTTCTTGGTTTTAATCCTTGTATGGTGCGCAAAATGAAATTTGTTCATAGATTCCTATGCATCTATCACTTTACATGTCATTGAAAATCATACAACATTACTGAAAAAAATTTTCTTTTCCTTATCTTCACTTCATAAATGAAAAGTATAGCTATATGTATTATGTGAGAACCTCTAACCTTTACATCTCAGAAATAGCTTGGAGGCCTGTTTTCTCTGCCCACACAGAGAAATCACCAGGCTTGCTTATCCTATCTCCCTTATCTCCGACCTTATCTCCTAAGCATATCACTAAATATTTCTGTAATCCTGTTTCCCCATTATCAGCCTGGAATTATTATAAGATTATTTACACTACTCACATGCTTTACCTGCCTGCCCCCTTGCATGTGCATCCTGGCCTTGACTGTGAAAAAATCCTGAATAAAAGGTGTGCTGGGGATAAGCTGGAGAGTACAGTTTCTTCAAATGTTCTTCTGCTGATCTCTTTCAACCTCCATGTTAAGAGTAATTTCACTGTGTCATCGTGGGCTCTGCTGGACAGACCCCTACAAGACTTTGCAGGACAGTTTCCTGCAGTATTATATATAAGATATATTATTATCTTCTGTAATAGACTCCCAAATTAATAGAAGCTTAAAATAACCACCTCTTCTTTGTCTCTTCAAAGTCTCAATTGTTTTGGTGATTCTTCTATTTGAAAATTCAATGGCTAATACCTCCTTTAATAACCTTGCTGCTTCCTACCTTGTTGTTACTATCTACCACATGGTCCAAGATGTCTCACCACTCAGAGTATATTCCAATCAGAAAGAAGAGGGCAAACAAAATAGGTGTATGCCTTTTCTTAGTAGGTTCTATCAAAGATTTGCAGATCATTTCCCTTCCCATTTTATTGACTAGTACATAGACACTTGTTTGGCTTTAAGAGAATTTTAAAAAATGTATTATGTGACAAATACTTATATATTCCAATGTAAAATATAAAAGCTTAAGGAGAATTTTTAAAATGCACAATTTAACAAAGACCTATATATTCCAAGTTTAAAAGTAACATTTCTTGTTTTATGAGAGATAAAGGGAGAACAGACATTTTGGAAAGCTAGAAACCCTGCCAGACCATCTTTCTGATATTGAATATCAAGCAAAGCTTTTATTATTTACTCTGAATCCACTTTCCTGTCTTTTCCCTCTATTCATTCATTCTCATAAAAATGAACTATAACAAGTGGGATTTATATCAGATATGCAAGGCTGATTAGACACTTGAAAATCAATTAATGCAATACATCACATCAAAATACTGAAGAAAATCACATCATATCCATAGATGCAGATAAAAAGCATTTGACAAAATGTAATAGCCATTCTCAGTTAAAGAAAAAAACCTCAGCAATCTAGAAATAGAGACTAATTTTCTCAAATTAAAAGAATATCTATAGGGTTCCTGGAAAATTGCATTGTTGTAGGTAGGCACTGCCCAGCTCTTTCAAAAAAAAATGGCTGAGAAGGGGCAAAATCTGACCCAAGTGAGGAGTTTTAGGAATCCACAGAGCAGGAGGCTTTAGGGCATAGATATGGAGGGAGCTGGACAAAGAGATAAAGACCGCAAAGGAAAACCATGAGTTGCTTGCCCGTGTGGCTGGAAACAGTGGGCAGCTAAGACTCACCCTCAAGGCAAATAACTGCTGGGTATCCCCTGGCTCTCACCAGCCAGCTGAGTGGGAGGGACCATTCCCTGGGATGGAAAGGGGTCTGGCAAAGTGTGGAGAGTGGTTTCCTTTCCAATGGTTTGAAGACCTGAGGTCCCTTTGAATCTCGGGGAGGATACCAGCTGGCACTGAGGTGGCCTCAGTAAAAGTGGAGAGTGGAATCTGCTCAGGTAGGCTGTCACACCCAAGGAGAAACTTGGTCAGGGAGGGGGCAGAGACAGGCAACTAACAAGCCTAGTCCCTGAAAACTATTAAAAGTCCAACTCACCTAAGGGAAACAGCGGTAGGAAGAGCCCAATAAGCTTGCAAAAGCCTATTTAGCCTATAGAACTGCTGTAGTGCAGTGGGTGAATTCCTGCCTTGCATGTAGAAGGTCACTACTCCCAGTCCTAATACCTATTAAAAGTAGGGATGCAGGTAGAGTTAAGGCGTGCAGATTGCACCTTTTGATAGGGAACAAATAGACTGAGATTCTATTGTTTCGTTTTGCAATTTTTTGGATTTTTTTCCTTTATTTGTCCTTTTATTTATTCACGAAAACTATATATATCACCTGCAGAGGGCAGGCTGCAGAGTGATTAATTGATGAGCACCAGCAACTTGAGACAGTCTCCAGCAGCCCAAGGGGGAAGGCTGTTTTTCTTGGGTTTCTCTTTGTTGCTGTTTTGTTTCTTGTTTGTTGCTTTCCCTTTTTCAGTTTTCTTTTTTTCTTCTTTTACTTATTTTTCCAAACTACTCTAATTCTCTTCTTTCCTTCATTTTTTTTTTTTGTCTTCTGATGTCTATTTCTTTTCCTCCATTCCACTACTTCTCATTTGGTCTTCATTTTTTTCTTTTTTTCTCTCTCTCCTTATTTTTCTTTCCTTTTATAATGTTTTCATCTGTCCACTTTTTAATTTATTTGACTTTTTTTTCTCTCTGTTTTGTTTTTTGTTCTACTTTTTTCTAATCATCAGTCTAGAATTTTAATTCATTCTATTATTTTTCTCACTGTCTTGGCTCTTGTTTTATTTTTTCTATTCCACTTCTTTTTATTCTTATTCCTTTGTATATTTTATGAGCTTTTACTCATATTACTTAGTTTACTAGCTCTTGAGCAGTTCCCCTTATACGTTTTTTGTGCTACCACCAATATCATTCTTTTTAATTTCTTATCTCTTTCCTTTTCTCTGGTCCTGATATTTTTTTTTTCTCCAAAGGAACACAGACAACAGTGAGGAAATATAATAAGAGTAAAGAAGTGTCAAAGTGAAACCTTTCCAGAAACACAAAAACAAAAACAAAATAAAACCCTAGAGAAGAAAGAGAAGCTTTATTAGTCAGCCAAAGGGATGCTAATGTGAAATACCAAAAATGGGTTGGTCTTTACAAAGGGTATTTATTTGGGGTAGAAGTCCCCAGATACCAGGCCATAAAGCGTTATGTTTTTTCTCTCACCACAGTCCATTGCCACGTGTTAGAGCAAAGACAACTGCCGGCGTTTGCCAGGGTTCAGGCATCTGGGGTTCCTCTCTTCCCGGGGCTGCGTTTCTCTCCTGGCTTAGCTCCTGTTTCCTC
>JAQZBX010016301.1:0-36624 GCA_029593785.1 Cabassous unicinctus | reverse complement strand
AGTTGGTTTTTTTATTTGTTTTGCTTTTTTTTTTTCCTCAAGAGGCATCAGGAACCGAACCTGGGACCTCCCATGCTGGAGGTGGGTGCTCAACTGCTTGAGCCATATCCACTCCTGTAGTAAGTCTTGAAATCAGGTGATATATACCCTGACTTTGTACTTGTTTTTCAAAAATGGCTGCGTGTTTTCAGTGCTTGTGTATTTCCATAAAAATTTTAGAATTAGCATGCCAATATCTACAACATTACCTTATAAAGATTTTGATTGTGATTTAAATCTATATATCAATGTAAGGAGAACTGACATCTTCAAAACAATGTATCATCCATTCCATAAATAAGTACGTCTTTGCATTTATTTAGATCTTTTAAGTTTTCTCTCAGCAGTGTTTTGTAGTTGCCAGTTTCCATATCATCTTTTTACTTAGAGGCATTTTAAGCTTGTCTTCAGGTTCTTTAAACCTAGTAACCAACTATTTTATGGTTTGTGTCTCATAACTCCAGTGTCTCAAGTCTTTGTGTATCTGTGTCTATGTCCAATTGCTTCTGCTGATTCTCATTCATGGTGTCTCATTTCCTTAAAGGTCTAGTTGGATTTTTATTGAAGATCATATGCAGGAATAATTACTAAAGTATAACTGGGTATTTGCATCGACCTTAAAATATTTCTCTAAAACATATTTTTTGAAATGCTATATATAAATCATCAGAATTAAGAAATTACTATTTATAATATTTTAAGAAAGATTCATATTTTTATATTTAAAAAGTATCATTTGCCAGTAATGGTTTGACCAAAAGTAGATGGGAAAAAAATAGTCAAGTCCTTTCATTGTCCAACTTTTCTAAAGAACACCATGTTTTATGCATTAATACCATGCTCTCTTGCGTTTTGTATATATATGGTTAATAGGGTGGTCCGAGTACACATCTGTGAGACAAATTAAGAACTTCACACTTTTTAGAATGATGTGATTCATGATAGTTTCATCACTGCTATACTGTATAGGGAATACACAAAATACCAATTTATGGCAGGATCCCAGGATATTTTTGAAATGACAGACATAAAAAAAATCAATTTAATTTTCAGATGATGTAAACCCTCAGATTCTGTTTACTTTAACTTAAAGTGGCTTAGCCGGCATATGAATTTGAAAGGAAATGCTAGACAGCTGCATGCATATGCATGTGCACAGACACATCTGAGCTGTTTTCAAATCTTCCAAATGCCTATGTGGAGACTCGATCAAGCATAGATAGATGTTTGCCAGTAGTTTTTTCATCCTGCCATTTGATTAAAACCAGCATTTAAAAAACATTGTTTTGAGTTCTTATAAAAAGTAACCATAAGCCTTAAAAGTCAATTAGGTCATGAGAAGACATGACATTGCATGTCATCATGGGATGTGGCCCACACTTTCACAAAGAGCTCATTCCTAAAAAGAAAATTTAGTATATATCATTCAGCAGATGGGAGATAACATATAGTGGGTCAGTTAATAGGACAGATAGTTTTTAATCATGGGTTCTGAATAATGGCAAAGTGACCAAACCTTAAGGACACACCTGTGAGACCACTTTGTGAAAGAAACCGATTGAAGAGGCCAGATGGATCATGTGGAACACCAAGACTCTGGAACAAAGGCAGAAAATTGGGCCCTACTGTGACATTTTAGGTAAGTGGGTACTGCACACAGAATAACTTATGAACCTGTAAAACTGAAATTAAAATGTCAATTCTGATTATAACTGGATGCAGTAGCTTCCCTCTAAAATTAATGGCCATACAGACTATTCAATTTGAATCCTGATTGGGGTAAGGTTGAACAATAGAGGTGATTAAGACTTAATCAGTATGTAATTTTGGATCTTCAAGGTATGACTTGGAAATTAAACATAAGAATTATTTTCAGGGAACATGGGAATCCCTGTAATTTTTGTGTAACATTTATGTAATCTAAGCATCTTTTAAAATATGTAAAAAAATATATAACTTTTATGTAAGCAAATGCACATATATGCATATATATTTATATATCATTTTACAAATATTGGTTTGTATTGTGAAAAATTTGACTTTTACCCACAATTTAAAAAAAAATTGTATTGGTTCAATACAACCAATAAATTAACGGTTTATATGTAATATTTGCTGGGAAAAAAAAAATTATTTTCTGAGTTTATCCATGTGGGAGATTCCAAGAATATTCTTTACTTCTTGAGGGTGTGTCTCTGAGGTACCTGAATAATTTGTATTAATTAGTTTCACAACTACTATGAGAAGGTGACAGTCTGGCTTTGTTTATTTTATTTTATTTAAAGATTTTACTTATTTATCCGTGCCCCCGTTGTGTGCTAGCTGTGTCTGTTCACTGTGTGTTCGTCGTCGTCTTATTTTTTTAAGGAGGCACCAGAACCGAACCTGGGACTTCCCATGTGGGAGGGAGGTGCCTAACTTCTTGAGCCACCTCTACTTCCTGCTTTGTTGTGTCTCTCATTATGTTTTCCTCCTTGTGTCTCTTTGTTGCATCATCTTGTTGCATCAGCTCGCTGCACCTTCCCATCACGCCAGCTTGCTGTCTTGCTCATCTTCTCCAGGAAGCACTGGGAACCAAACCCAGGACCTCCCATGTGGTGGGCAGGAGCTCACTCACTTGAACCACATCTCCTTCCCTGTTTCTTATTTTTCACATTCAAAAACAATGGGGTAGGTACAACCACTTTGGAAAACTATTTGACAGTAACTACCAAAGATAATCGTACATAACCCCAAGACCCAACCATTCCAAAATCCCTATGTTTGTGTTTATGTATGTATATATATATATCCATATGGATATCCATATAGATACACACACACACATATATATATATACCATCCATATATTTACACACATACACACACCCAACAGAAATGCCAAAAGACACATACTAGAATGCTCATAGCATATTAGTCACAAAAATCTGAATCTGGAAATGACCAAAATGTCCATCAATAGTACTACCCAATGTTCATCAACAGTGGAGTAGCTAAATAATTGTGGTACAGTCAAGCCAGATACAAGAGTATATATCATATGATTCTATTTATATAAACCACAAAAACAAGCCTAATCTATGCTTTTAGATGTTAATAGTGGTTGCCCTTGCGGGGGAAGTGGGGATGCTTCAAGTGTTAGGGCGGCTTCTGGGGTGCTGTAATGTTCTGTTTCATGATCTGGGTATTGGTTACATAGGTGTTCATAAAAATCTGAGCTGTAAACATATGTGCACTTCTGTATATGTGTATTATGCTTCAAAAAAAGTTAAGAACAACCAACATCATCTTCATCAACAACTGCAACAACCAAAGACCCCAACTCCCTAATTATTAAGTTAAGAGGAAGTTGGGTATTCAGCATTTTTGACTTGTAGGTTCATCCCATATCTATTAGACTAGATTGACTTCAATATGACAGTATCTTCAGATCACTAAGACCTATAGAGATAAAACTGGTAATACCAACATGTCTTTCTTGCTGATATATTAATTTTTCCTTTTCAACTAACAATCAATTTCTAAAGCTCTTTTTTTCTACCACAAGACATGGACTGTTTCAGATATAATCATTACCTTGTACATTAATATGTAGTAACTGAGCATCTAGCAATTCTGTTTGTTAGAGGAGGAAAACAACACCTGGAAATGCTTTGGGATCCTTGCAAGAAAGCGAAAACAAATATTACTCTATATCTTGTGTGCTGTCAACTGAGTTTGTAGAATAAACTTCCTGACCTGAATGGATGTTTAAATACAACAAATGGGAGGATCATGGCTCAATATACTTTTGTGAATTAAATTGGACACTGGAAACAAACTTAATGTTCTGCAGCTGGCTGTCCCAATTTAAAACATGTAACTTTTGTACCACTGTGGGAGAGGGAATGCTAGTAGTATCAGATGTCTGGAAGTAAATCTGAACTTAGTGACTTTTGGAAACACTGTTTTTGAGGTTGTTTCCCACCTACATATAACCATTTTTATAAACTGGTTAACCAGGAGCCCAGCTGCAGAAATGTTTGGATGTTTCCTTGCGGCAGGAATTCAACATAAACTGTCTTTGTTACTCTCATCAGTAGTTAGTGACGATAACTTAACAGTGGCTAAAAATTCCTGATGGAACTAAAACTTTATAAAGCTATAGTGGGAAAAAAATAAGCCATGTTTGTCAATCTCTTATGATACCACATTAGGTAGGACTAAGGCTACAGAAGTGAATGGAATGAGAAATCAGGAATTCTGATGTAGTTTTCATAGGTGGTGCCAGAATTCTCTTAATCAAAATGTTAATTTGGTGAAAGTACAAAGGGTTTTTAAGTGGGAAATCATTTAAAATCATCTTGCCTTAGATGGAATCAATTATTTTTTAGGTTGATACAGGGTACTGCATTTAAAATGGGGCCTCTCATAATATAGTGAGACTATTAGTGGGGACTTAGTTACTCTAAAAAGTAAAATCTTTCACACTGCACTTTACAACACAGTGTTTACATCAATCATTTATTTTGGTGAATAACTTTTAATAATCAAGGATTAAAAAAACTTCCTGATATTTACAAATCTATACCTACCAATCAACAAATTTTTTTTTTTTAATGCCAACTCAAAACAAGCATGTACTGAGTCGTTGATATGGGCCCTTCATTACCAGGTTGAACACTGGCTTTCCTAGGAGGGTCTGCCTGTATGCATTTGTTTTGGAGCTTCTCTGTACCTCCAGACTATTTGAAGCTGAATTTTAGTCCTATTATTTCTACAACTTGCTCCCTTTAACCAATTTTTATGTGGGTGAGAAGGAGAGCAGGAGAAAAACCAGTCATAGAAAGAGACTTTTTTAAAAATTAAAAATGTCAAATAGAGTACAGTATGTAATGAAAATGAATGAATGATTATGCCTCACTTTAACTGTAGAAGCCAATACTGTTATTATCCAAAGATCATCCTTGAGAAAATTTTAAACTGAGGTTGGCTTCTTTCTGTCATGTAGCATCTCTTTCCATTACCTATTAATGCATATTCAGAGAATGTAAATTCATGTTAATGTTAGCCTTTGGAGGTAAATCTAATGCTACTTAAAACAAAAATGGAGGAGTTGGAGAAGGAGGAGGAGGAGAAGACGTACATGCCCTATCCAATGCTAAAGATTATTTTGATTTTCTAGTTTATTATGATAGGACAATTCTCTGAACGTAAATGATTAAGGATTATTCACTGATATGTGTTATATATTACTCAATTCTATTAACGAGATAGGAGATGCAAAGATCCTTTGTAAAAAGTAAAGTGTTTTTAAAATGTAAAGGGGATTATTGTTATACAATATTTTGACTTAACATACTCAAGAAATCATATTTTTCTATCTGCTTACCTCTGACATATCATGCACCAATAAGAGAGGAATGCTTATTGTTGTGATATCATGGGTGCAGCAAACCTTGAGAATATTTCGGAGCCCCATAATGGCAGGATCACGAGCAGTGATATTTCCTGATTTCACATTGTCATCCACACACAGATGGAAAGCAACATGGATTTCTGAGAGATTAGAATGCCGTGTAATGTAAAATTCTCCTGTGAACAATAGATACAATCATGAATTTTGAATGCATAAATAAATTCATCAGTGTACTTGATAAAGAACTGAAAGGCTAACAAGAGATAAGCTAATATAGCTGAATTAATAGAGGTATAGCAGGACCTCCCTGGGGCTCAGGAAGCTACTATGATTACTGTTCCTTAATTGTTGGATGGAAAAAACAAGAGACAATAATCAATTCTGCATTTGGTTCATAAATGGGTATAAAGTGACCACCAAGAACTAAGTAACTCAAATGAGTAGTCCTCTCTATTTTGATGTAGAAACTTAAAATGTCCTGCTTATCCCTAGAGTACATGGGCAGGACCTAGCAAAGGAGGACAGATTAATATGCCAGGCCCTTGACATTGATGGTTGTGCTTATGAACCTTATTCATGTGAAATTGAAATTTAGCTTAGTATTATATATTGCCTAAGAGTTATCTCCTGAAAGCCTCCTTGTTGCTCAGATGTGGCCTCTCTCTAAGTCAAACTCAGTATATAAACTCACTACCTGCCCCCCACCCCTGGCTTGGGACATATCTCCCAGGGATGAGCCTCCCTGGCACCAAGGGATTATTACCAAGTGCCAACTAGCAATGCATTTGGAAAAAGACATTGACCAAAAGGGGGAAATATTAAATACAAATGAGTTTTCATGGCTAAGAGATTTCAAAGTGAGTCGGGAGGCTATTCGAGAGGTTATGTTTATGCATGTCTCAGTAAACAATGCTTCAAACAGCAGGACTCCTGAGGGCTCTAGAGACATCTAGACACTATAGGCAGGGCACACAATCTAAGAAATTCGGCATCCTGTCAGTGGGCCTTACCTTGGAATATATGTTCCCCAATCTAACAGAGTTAGACTCATTTATAATTTCCCTATACATAGCGTTTATGCTCCTTTTATTTGAACTTATAATTAGCACTATACTCATTAAATATATGTACCAGAGACTTAAATCTTCGGTCTGTTTATATGCTGGTTGAGCCCTGAATCTCAGCAGTGTTGCAACACCTACTCTACAGTTCATTGGACTCGCCCAGGACAAGTAACAAAATGATGATGGACAACGCCTATCCCAAAAAACAGAGCGTATCTACAACTGCAAACAAAACAGTTCCATCCATCTGCCCCACGGGATCTAAGCCCCCTCTCAATCAGAAACAATGGACATCACCAGCCTAAAATCCTCAAGATTGAGGAATGAACAAACATAAGGGGGAAATGCAACTATAGACTAAAGTAGACTCATTATGCTAGCAATGAAAGATTTTATAACATTGGTATAAAGGCAGTGGTCACCAGAGGGTCTGAGGGGAGGGAGAGAGAAGAAGAGGTGTAACATTGGGGCATTTTTGGGACATTGGAATTGTTCTGAATGACATT
The DNA here is from genome assembly GCA_029593785.1 of Cabassous unicinctus. Lineage (NCBI taxonomy): Eukaryota > Metazoa > Chordata > Mammalia > Cingulata > Chlamyphoridae > Cabassous > Cabassous unicinctus. Next base: position 29,617 of record JAQZBX010016301.1, on the reverse strand, counting down.
GCAATGATGGGATACAGGCCATTATACATTTTGTCAAAACTTATAAAAATGTGCGGTGCAAAGTAAAAACTATAATATAAATCATTGAACATGGTTAGTAGCAATGCTTCAATATGTGTTCATCAATTGTGACAAATATACCACACTAATGTAAGATTAATGGGGAATTGTGTGGGAAAGGGAGGGGGTGGGGTATATAGGAATCCCCCTATATTTTTGATGTATCATTTATATAATCTAAAGTTTCTTTAAAAATAAAATTTAAAAATGTCCTTAACTCAAACCTCACATGTACAAACATGTTACCTGCCTTCCCCAGTCCCTAAATCTGCTCTTCCCCCAATTCAGTTTATGAGACCAATCTCCATTCAGTTAGTTGCTCAGGAAGAAATATAGTTGTTCTTAATTCCCTTCCTTCCTTCAATGCCTAGTCCCCAATCCCCAATCCAGTCTACCACCAAGTGTTTACAGTTGTATCTCCAACGAATATCCCAAATCTGAGCATTCCATCCACCACAATCACCTCTCTTCTAGGTTTTGATAATAGCCTATTAACTGATCTCTCTGCTCCCATTGTCCCTCTCTCCTTATGCTCTAGCCACACAGGCTTTGGTTCAGTTCTTCAAACATGTAAAGCTTCTTCCCAATCCAGAAATGTTGCCTGGAAGGCTTTTCTCAAGGATTCTTACATGGGTGACTTCTTTTCATCAATTGCATCTCAGCTCAAATGTCACTTTCTCAAAGAGATCTTCCTTGACTATCCTATCTGATATAGGACACCCACCCCCATTCTTTCATGTTATTCTGTTTTTATTTTCTTCTTAGCACTGAAAACCTTTTGCTTATTTGTTTATGTAGATTATTTTATTTATTTTATTTTTTTAAAGATTTATTTATTTACTTTATCCATTTTAAACCCCCCCTTCCCCGTTTTTGCTGTTTTGTGTCCATTTGCTGGGCAATTCTCTGTGTCTGTTTCCTGCCATCTCTTCTCATCCTCCTCCTCCAGTCTTCACCAGGATTCGATCCTGGAGACTTCCGATGTAGGAGAGAGGTGTTCTGCCACCAGCGCCACCTCGGTTCCTGGTTTTCGGAGCATCTCGTCTTGTCTCTCCCCTGCGTCTTTCTCCTGTTACGTCATCATCTTGCTGCCTGGCTCCTGGGGCCTGGCGGCTCACCGGCACACAGAGCCTGGCAGCCCATGAGCCTTTTGTATATATGTTTTTATTTTACTGGGAGGTCCCGGGGATCGAACCCAGGTCCCTCCATATGGCAGACGGACGCCCAACCATTTGAGCCACATCTGCCCCCCAATGTAGATTATTTTAAAGAGATCATTGTTTAAGCTCTATGGCTATAGAGATTTTGTCTATCTTGTTTGATGTTCTAGCTCTAGCACACAGAACAGTACCTGGCACATAGAAGGTATTCAATAAATATTTGTTGAACGAATATATGTTTTAGGCTGAATGCTGGCACAGTACTTCTCAGACCTTTAAAATTCTTATTACAATCACTCCATTTTCTATGTAGCCCCACTAGCCAAGAAAAATCTCAGCAGCTTTTATTTTCTGCAGTTTCTACTGACACAAATAAATAAAACACAAAACACATAAAGAATATGTTTTTACAAATACAACTGTTTCAGAAAGCTTTGTTATTCTCTAATCTTTTTCATCACTGACCCCTGCTCCCCATTTTCGGTCCACTCTTGATTCAAGGTCATTACTTAGGATTTTATTTAGTTAGTAGATTTTAAAGTACTTAGTATACTTTAACACAATGTTTAATATTTTTAGTTACCAGTGTAAATAAACTGTACTCCTGGATACCACTGACAGGCCCTAGGCAAAGGTCTTCCTCTTCTTCTTTTTTAATACAAACAAGATAAAGGAATCAATTAAGCAGAACAAGAAATTAAAGAAATTGACATAAATACCAAAGTAAACTAGACAAAGAGAAAGTAAAGAGAAAATTATCTGGTGAGGAATAGCATAGTTATGATTTTCTAGGAGGTCAATGAAGGACACAAACTGTTTATCAGAACTTCTGGTGGACTATATTAGACAATATCCTACTGGGCTCAATGAAATGTATTGTTACTGATAATTCAGATAATGGGAGTCATAGTGGTAAATATGGGTAATGGTCCCGTAGTGAGGCAGGATGACAGTGAACAAGAGTCAGGTGTTGCTAATCCCAAAGCTGGTACTTATTTGTTTGACCTTAAATGATCTTAGGCAAGTCAATTCAACTTACTGATCCCCTGTAATATCATGTATGAAATTGGAAAAGTAATACCAGGACTGCCCTCCTCACAAGATTGATGTGAGAAAGAAATGATATAAACTGTAAATACTTAGATAAAGTAAAGTACTACTGGTTTAACAGCTGGTTTATAAGTGGGATTGTGGCTGAAAGGGATAGTCTAGGGATGTAAATGTCCATTGAAAGAAAGCTAGAGAATAATCTAGGGACTGAATAACATCGTGAACCCACAGGTAGATAAGGATTGGGTTAATAGTACAAATACAAGAATGTTCTTCTATGAACTAGAACAAATGTACTATTACAAGGTGGTAAGACTATGGAGATGCTTGGGAAAAATAAAATTACTTCTGTGTTAATAATAGGTGGGGTATAGAAAAAGTATACCAAATTACGCTATAGGCCATAGTTAGTAGTAATAGTCTGATGATGTTCTCTCATAATCTTTAATAAATGTTCCACAACAATGTAAGGTGTTGGTGGAGGAGTGTTGTATAGGAATCCTGAATATTATGGATGATTGTTTTGTAAGTTCACAACTTCTCTAATAATAATAATAAATAAATAAATAAATATATATATATATATATACACACACACACATATATATATATAAAGTAAAATAGTCTGGTTTAAAAATATATTAATAAGACTTTTTTGTTGCAATTTAAAAAGTCTTAAACAAAAATTTTTAAAAATTGGTGGTCTGGGTCTTTTTTAATCTCCTGTAAACTTCTTGACTGTGAAGGCATCTTTTAACTAACTGAAATTTCAGATGCTTTTAGATATCTAACTGAATAGTTTAATAGTTCTTTTCTAACTCAGTCTTATGACATATTGATCTGGTAGTAATACTGAGATAATAACCTAGACATTTCCCCCACCCCCTCCCAAAAAAAAAGCCAAGGAAGGATATAAATATAGCAATAAAGATTTAAGTTAAAACAAAACAAAACAAAAACACACACAACCACACACCAGGACCTCTGGGATAGATAATAAGATTGGTACATTTTAAGTAAGCCACAAAATACGGACAATTTAAATTACGGATCTATGGAGAGATATACAATAAATCCGGTCTCAATGAAGGTATTTTTAGATGGAGAGGAGACCAGTTTCCTGTTCCACGAAGTGGAGGAAACAGCATGTGGTGATGCAATCCTGGCTCTAACATTATCCACTAAGGTAGGATATCTGAAGGTGGGAGGAAATTGGAGGCTGATGACCACAAGTGAACTGACTGCAACTGCCAAGATGAGTACCAGAAAGGGGTATGGTATTTGCTTACATTAAACGTAATATGACCTACGTGGAGAAGATCTGGGGAAGGAAATGTGAGCAAACTACCTTAAAGGAGGATGGAAAACTATTAAGAGTATAGTTATTTCTAACACTGTCAAACTGACCGTTTAGTTTAAAAAACTTTACACTTATAAAGTTCACAAATAGGCCCTCCTTGTTATGCCCTGTCACACAAATGTTATTAAGGACCATGAGAGTAAATTTAATTAGGAAGAGGATCTAGGAAGAGGATCAAGACACTCAATTTCCAGTTGATAAACAACATATCTAAGATAATAAAGGAATGAAAGGAAAGGAAATCGGGAAAATTTAAGGGGAAATGAAAATGAGAAAAATTCTAAATCAGATGGCCCACGTTCTTTCTACGAGCTCAACTGTTTATATCCCTATGTACTATTATTTGTATTTCAGAGTAAAAATTCTGTTGTGGCACACTTTTCAAGAAACTAAGAGGAAATTTGAAATAGCAAATAACAAAACTCATCCAACTGCTTGAGCAATTTTTCTTATATAGGTCTGGAAAAAAGTTAGTACTAGTGTAGGAATAAAGATTTAAATACAATATATACAAAATGTTTCAAAGTGATATACTGAAAATATTTTATAAAGTATACTGTAAGAGCTCAGGCTTCAAGTTTTCTTTTAATATATGTGATTATTTTTAAAAAGTAATTCAAAATAAAGTAATACTTACCAGGTAAAATATTTAAATAGTTTCTCTCAGAATTCTTAGTCTTATCATCACTTCCTCCATTTCGGTTTCCAGAATCTATTTGTAAGATAATGCAACATGAAAGAACATAGCAACATATGAAAACACATTACTATTACTACTCCCAACAGTAACAGCAAAAATTTACTAAGGTCTTCTATGTGCCAGACATCCTGCTACACGCTTTACATTTAATTCGTAAGAAACTGAATGCTGTTCTAACTACAAAAACCCTATGAAGTGAGTACTATGGTTAACTTCATTTTATCTAAGAGGAAACAGAGGCTTAGGTAGGTTAAGTAACTTAACCAAGGATGCAGAGAGAAGTGGTGGGGCCAGGTCTTGAACCCAGGTAATCCTATTCCAAATCTTTTGGTTGTAACCATATTAGGCTTTCAGTAACCTCCATTTTTCATGTGGGAGGCTCAAAGCACTAGTTTAACTACACATAAAACAACTTCATTAGATAGTTGTAGTGTGGCCATCTTTATTTTTAGAATCTGAGTCACTGTTATTGATATCGCTTGTTCAGAACACCAAATAAATGGCTAGCAGCACCAGGGATCATTTGATATTCAGCCCATTCCTGACATTTGTTATTCCTCACCTGACACTATACACAATTTATTTCAAACAGGTGAGATTCTGTTTCAAATGGAACATTTCCTTTTCGGTTATTCAATGGTTTTTCTTCTTTTTTCTCTTTTAAAAAGGCATGATATGCCTCAGAAGGATAAATGTTGGAAAAATAAGAAACATCACAGTTGAACATACATTATTATGGTTGAACACAAATTATTTTATATATATGCATTAATGTTTTATTTTGAAATACATTCAAATGTACAGTACGGCTACAAAAATAATACGAACTCCTGACAGAGATCTCCAGCATACCCCGATCTGCCCCTCCCTGATACTCAGAGCCACCAATTTTAACATTATGCTACATTTGCCATATGTTTGTTTGTATCCATCCAACCATCCATCCATCCATCCATTTTCTGAACACTTAAGTAGAGGTTGTACACATCATGTTCTGTGAAGACTTAATACTATCATGCATATTTCCTAAGAATAAGAATATTCACTTACATAACCACCTTAAGTGCAGTTATCAAATTCAGGAAATTTAACACTGATATAAAATTTACAGTTGGCATTCTAACTTTTTCTTATGTCCCAATAATATCCCTTTGAGGCATTTCTCCTCCCTTGCTAAATCCTAGTCAGGATCAAACATTGTCTTTAATTATCATTGTCTCTTTAGTTGCTCTTTCTTTTTTTAAAATTGTGGGCACATATATATACATAAATTTTCCCATCTCAACCACTCCTAAGCATACCATTCAATCCATTACTAAAGTTTTGCCATCTCTCCAGATAGAACCCTGCACAAATTATGCACTGACTCACCAGCCCTCTGCTCCTGACAATCTGTACTCTAATTTCTGGCTTTATAAGGTTGCATATTCTCTGATAATTTCTTTGTAGTTACCGGAGGCTTAAATTTAACATCTTAAATATATAACAATCTCATTCTATAGGATACACAAACTATTTTCCTGTACCCTTTTGCCCACCCACCTTTCTGTAGTTCTTGTTACAAATTACATGTTTATATATTATGACTCTAAAACCACTGATTTATCGACATTTTATGCCTTTGCTTTTAAATCCTGTAGGAAGTAAAAAGTGGAGTTACAACCAAAAATAAAATAGCACTAGCATTTATATTTATCCATGTTCCTTACCCTCAACAGAGATCTATATTTCTTTGTGCAGCTTCAATTTATTATTTTTTCTTCTTTTAGGAGGCACCAGTGATTGAACCCAGAACCTGGTACATGCAAAGCAGGAGCTCAACCACTGTGCTACACCTGCTGCCTGATCTATTGTCTATTGTCCTTTCCTTTCAACCTGCAGAACTCTCTTTAGCATCTCCTGTAATGCCAGAACTCCCTCAGCTTTTGTTTATCTGGGAATGTCTTAATCAGTTCCTCATTTTTTTTTTTTTTTTTAAGATTTATTTACTTGATCCATTTTAAACCCCCCTTCCCCATTTGCTGTTTTGTGTCCATTCGCTGGGCACTTCTCTGTGTCTGTTTCATCTCTTCTCATCCTCCTCCTCCAGTCTTCACCAGGATTTGATCCTGAAGACCTCAGATGTAGGAGAGAGGTGTTCTAGCCATCTGCGCCACCTTGGCTCCTGGTTTTTGGAGTTTTTGGAGGATCTCATCTTGTCTCTCTCCTGTTACGTCATCATCTTGCTGCATGGCTCCCGGGGCCTGGCGGCTCACCGGCACACACAGCCTGGCAGGCCATGCGCCTTCTATACATACATTTTTATTTTACCGGGAGGTCCCAGGGATCAAACCCAGATCCCTCCATATGGCAGACGGACGCCCAACCATTTGAGCCACATCCGCCCCCCTGTCCCTCATTTTTAAAAGAGCATTTTGATTGGCAATTTTTTGCTTTCAGCACTTTAACTATGTCATCCCACTGCCTTCTTGCCTCCATGGTTTGATGAGAAATTAGCACTTAATCGTATTGAGGCTCCCTTGTATGTGACACATTGCTTCTTTCTTGTGCCTTTCAGAATTCTCTATCTTTGGCATTGGGCAGTTTGATTATAATATGCTGTGGTGTGGATCTACTTGGGTTTATCTTGCCTGAAGTTTGTTGAACATCTTGGATGTGTATATTTATGTCTTTTGTTAAATTTGGGAAGCTGTCAGCTACTATTTATTTGAATATTCTCTCTGCTCCTTTCTCTCTTTCTTCTCCTGGGATTCCCAGAATATGGATACTGGTATGCTTAATGGCATATGATAGGTTCCTCAGGCTCTGTTCTCTTTTCTTCACTCTTTCCGCCCCTCAGACGGAATGATTTCAACTTTGTTTTATTCAAGTTCTCTGATTCTTTTTTCTGCCAGCTCCAAATCTGCTTTTGTTACTGTAGTCTTCAGCTCTTTGGTTCCTCTTCATAATTTTCATCTTTCTACTGATATTTTCTTTGTGCTTATCTATTGTTTTTCTGATTTCCTTTAGTTCATTGTCCATGTTTTTCTGTAGATCTTGGAGCATATTTAGGGCCATTTTTTAAAAGTCTTTGTCTGATATGTCCCAGATCCTCCTTATTGATGGTTTCTAGTGCTTTAATCTTCTCCTTTGGCTGGGCCATTGCCTCTTGTTTCTTTGTATGTTTTATAACCTTTTGATGAAACCTGAACATTTTGATATGTTAATGTGTTATCACTGAACTTTAGATACTGAGGCGTCGGTTCCTAAAGCTTGTATCCAGCTAGTGTTATGACAGAGCTTTCCTTGATTACCATGAACTAAATTTTTAAAAAATTTTAAAAGGAAGAAAAAGAAAGAAAATTTGACCTGTACAAGTGCTCTTTTTCAGGGCTTATCCATACAATGACTTAGAGAATAGCTTCAGGCCAAAGTATAGGGTTCTTCCTGATGTTTCTGCACCACTGTCTTGTCTTGGGCATGTGTGTACCTAGGAATTCTAGGAATTCCCCCATTTACATGGTTCCAAATGTCTCCCCTTCCCTAGGAAACAGTTTCCTCATGGTCCTGGGCATTGTACTGTATGCCCTAAAGCAGCAATCCCTTGCCCCAGGCAGCCCAACTTGACTGCTTTTTCCACAGCGTGGTTGAGGAGAGTTCCATTGTTTAGAAGAGTTCTGTGAGCTGCCTTCTACACCCAGGTCAAGTTCTAGGATGGTATGTCCCTCAGATCACCACCAGATTCAGCCAGACATATATGCTCCCAGTATGTGCATGAGGGTTACTTTGCTCCCTTCAGAAACGGGACCAGAGATCTGCACTGGGAGCACAGCCTGGCTCCCTGCCATGTTGCTGAGGGGTTGAGGGAGGGGCCAGCCAGGTACTACGAGATCCTACAACTTTTATGTAGACTTTTTCTTGATTTGGTGCTCAGTCTTTTAAATGTTTTCTGGAGCTCTGAGAAAGCTATTTCTGTCAGTTCTATTTTTTTTTATGAGGTGCTAGGGATTGAACCTGGGACCTCGTACATGTGAAGCTGGCACTCAACCACTGAGCTAAACCCATTCCTTTCTGCCAGTTCTTGCTGGTTGTTCAAAGCTTCTGAGGGTTGACAGAGCTCTAAGCATATTATTCCTCCATCTTTTCATATGTATATTTTTACAGAAGATACATGTACATTTTATAAGAATTGTATTAGAACTCACAAATGCAAAATGATTATTAGCCTTCCAAGTTGCTCTCTTTGAGGGGCTGTATCAGTCAGCCAAATGGGTGCTGATGCAAAATACCAGAAAATCAGTTGGTCTTTATAAAGGGTATTTATTTGGGGTAAAAGTCCACAGTTACCAGGCCATAAAGCATAAGTTTCTTCCCTCACCAAAGTCCATTGCCACGTGTTGGAGCAAGACAGCTGCCAGGGTTCAGGCTTCTTGGGTTCCTCTCCTCCCAGGGCTGCATTTCTCTCCGGGCTCAGCTCCTCTGTTTCCTCCACAAGGCCAGCTGTAGATGATCAGGTGAATGGCTTGTCTCTATCCCGGGGCCTTCTCTCCTTCTTCATGACCAAGCTCTCTTACTTCCCGGGGCTCCAGCTCAAGACTCCAACATCAAAAACTTCTCCAACACTGTCCTTTGCCGTGTCTTTCATCTTGGAGACCCCACCCACTAAGGGGTGGGGCTCAATGCCCTATTGACCTTGCCCAGCCAACGCCCTAATCATAGCTTAATCATGCCCAGATTAACAGACCAGTTTACAAGCATAATCCAATATATATTTTTGGAATTCATAATTATATCAAACTGCCAGATGATTTATTCCAATCAAATTTAAAACTATTTTGGAATTCATTTTCGAATGACCTTCTTCAGCATCAGAAAATCATTTGAAAAAAAATCTTTAAAGGAATAAACTGCATATGCAAAAGAAATATTATGATTTCAAAAATATTCTGAATAAAAGTAGCTTAAAATCTTTACCCATGACTACTTTGGTAAATTAACGTATAACCTTGTACCTTGTAAACACATACATTTTATAAAGAGGCAGAGAGAGAGAAGGTTCTGTATTGTCAGGTTCCCTATTTAATGTACCTTATACAGAGCTATACAATTGATACGCTTTGAATAAATGTCTGATAATAGCACATAACAATGATCAATGAATAAGGATTCTAATTTTGCTTACGGGCGGTATGAATAAACAGAGTCCTTCCAGAGGAAACAAAGGACACTTCATAGTCCATTCCCTTATCCATGTTTCAAAGATTAACACCTTGTTTAGGAATACAAAGTGTATGGCTAGTTTTTACTTTTAAAATGTTACAGAAGGAAGCAATGTGGCTTAAGCGACTGGACTCCCTTCTACCATATAGGAGGTCCAGGGTTTGATTCCCGGGGCCTCCTGGTGAAGGCAAGCTGGCCCATGCAGTGAGGTGGCCCATGCAAGAGGGCTGGCCTGAGTGGAGAGCTGGCACAGCAAGATGACACAACAAAAAGACACAAAGGAGAGACAATAAGAGACGCAGCAGACCAGGGAGCTGAGGTGGTGCAAGTGATTGAGCGCCTCTCTCCCACTCTGGAAGGTCCCAGGATTGGTTCCCGGTGCTGCCTAAAGATAAGACAAGTAGACACAGAAGAACACAAAGCGAATGAATACAGAGAGCAGGCAGTGAGTGCAAAAACAATGGGGGTAGGCATGGGAATAAATAAATCTTTTAAAAAAATGTTGTATATAAGATGTGTGTTAAAAACAATTATTTTACTTTTTATTTGGACTGTAGAAATATAAAGATGCCTAATATAATAATTACAGTAAGAAAAACAATGGAATGTCTTAGATAAACAGGTTCTTCAAAATCAGGATGTAAACATGTAGTATAGGTAGACATGCACAGGAAAGGAAAAGACAGAAAGTATTTTTCCAAAAGTCTTCTATAACAGCATGTGAATTCCTTTAAGAAAGTTGTCTCTTATAAACCTACTTGTGTCACTGACTCACTTAAACCACAAAGTAGTTGCTTGAACAAGAACAAAATAATACTATGATGTACATGCATTGCCTTAACCATTTGTGGTTTAAAAACTTCCTGTCATTTAGTGCACACTTTCTATCTCTCATAAATATACTTAGAATCCTCCTCCCTCTCCCACACCTGTCTTGATCTCAATTTTCATTCTTTTAGTCACTACTAAGAATAATTTTTAAATCCTTCTGATCACATTGTTGCTAGTTTGAATGAGATGGAGGAAGAAGATGGGAGAAGAAAAAGGATAAAATGCAATTTTCTGAAGTCTATCATTAGGAAATACTTCAATACTGATTTCCTAATACTCAATACTCAGCCTGACTCTGCCATATACAGCACATATTGCCACAGGAAAGTCACAGTTACCCTTATTGGGAGTATAAACTGGTGGAGCCTCTATGAGAGCAATTGATAACACTATCAAAATTATAAATGTATGTGACCTTTAACCCAGAATTTCTCTTTAAGAATGTATTCTATAGATTTGCTCACACATATGCACAATGATACATGTCCAAGACTATTCATGTAGTATTACTTATAATAGCAAAAATCAGAAACAGAGGACTGGTTGATAATGAATATCCCACAATGGAATATTATGTAAGAGTAAAAAGGCCTGATGATGCTCTTTATGTACTGATATGAAATGATTTCTTTTTATTTTTTTGAAATGACTTCTAAGATAAGTTATTCAGTGAAAAAAGAGTGCAGAACAGTGTGTACAAAAAGTTGCCATTTATGTAAAAAGGGGAAGTAAATTACACACATGTACTTGTATAAACATAAACATATGCCTGCAGGATACATATAAAATAGCATTGATTTCCTCTGGAGAGGGAAATCGGGTAGCTGAGGGAGAGGGGTAGGAAGGAGATTTTCACTGTGCTCTTTTGCACAGTTTGAATTGTGACTTTTACTTATTTAAGAATTGATTAAAAAATAAGACATTTTTAAAAGGTCTACTGAGTAAATAAGGAAACTATGATGAATGTTAATCATCAAGTTAAGACTAGATAACCACATTCTTTTTTTTTTTTTTTTCGCCCAGTACTTTGTACATGCAAAGCAGGTGCTCAACCACTGAGCTACACCTGCTCCCCAATAACCACATTCTAGCTTCAGGAGAAAGGGAGGAATTCTACACTTTATATGAAAGACAGGAACAAAGACACCGAGCAAAGATGCAACAATATTTCTTTGCTTACTACAAAACTCAAAACATATGCAACTAAAGAATTCTAATGGTTCCTTTCAAACCCTGCCATTGCAAAAGTGGAAAACAGAAAAAGCGTCCACAGAAAGGTTTGACCAGCCCCATTTTTAAAACTTGTCATGTTTTATTTCCTGGGCACTAACAAGAACTTTTTATAAGAAACAATAAACTACTGTTTATGCATTCAAGCCAGACAAGCACAAATATTGTGATTTTATACCTTTGATTGAACATGAAATGATAGAAAAATAAGAAAAACATACTTTACAAACGTTTAAAATGAGATTATCCTTAATTTAGCTTCTAACTAAATAAAGTTATGGTACCATTTTTTAAAAAAGCAGTTTTATTGAGATATATTCACATACCATACAATCCATCCAAAGGTACCATTTTTATTTATAAACTACTTTTTAAACTTGCATTGCATTTTTCAATTAAAGAGCAAAATTCCTCTATAATTTGAGTCAGAGCTTTTCCTTTTACCCATCTTCCCTTAACTCTGTGTAGATATGAATAAAGATGCCGTGAACATTTTCCATAGCTTAAAAAACATTTTTGGGTAAATATCCCCAACAGTTAGAAAGGACGTTTATATTGTGGATAAATATAGAAAAAGCAGTTGTTCAAGGCCATAGTGATTTTTAAAAATAACCAAAAACAACTCAAATAAATGACTCCATGCTATTTAACGGCATCAAAGATGGATTTTTATATATATAGAAAGTATATGTTTTGTGCTACCTATAATTCTATGATTTCAATGTCCTCTGTAGTAATAATTATGTTAATTTTTAGAGATAGAGAAATTAGGTCAAAAGATCACCAACTTTCCACTGAGTACCTACTTCACATATAACTATAGTACTGGATTAAAAACAGTTTTGGTAAAGGGTCTTGAACAAAATCATGTAAAAAAGGAAATTAAGAACAGATTTCAAGCTTCTGAAGATGTTGAATTTTGCTCTTAATTTCCTTCTTCCACCTTTCCACCATTACAATTTTCTACATGATTTTAATGATGACCCACATTCCATTAGAGTGGTTAAAAATAATGCACTGAAAGTGAAATAAAAAATATCTGAGTTTTACTGACCATGTGATTCTTTCAATTTATTCTTGCGCTGGGTTCTAGCATAAAGTACTACCTGCTGGACAACTTCCAGTTGCTCTTCAATTCGGGGAAAATGGAAGTCAGTGCATTCTTGGCAAACTGTGGCAAAATCTAAGGGACCCAAAACATTAACAAACTTGTAAATGTTATACATAAAATATTTAGTACTTACTTATAGACAATGAGATAAAGTAGAAATACAAAATAAAACTCATAGTATGATTTTTTATACTTGTGCTTTCAATAATTATGCCTTCTCAAAGAGGACAGCAATTTTGTTATGATCAGAAACTTAACCTCTTAACCACTCAAAAAGGTAAGTAAATAACAGACAAGACAATTCTAAGATAATTCCAAGTCTTCTTTAAATAAAAATAATAAAGATATTGCTCATAATGCAGTCCCAAAAAGTGCTACAAAATACAAGACTCTTATAAGAAATAAACTCTAATTAAGCATCTTTAGAAAACAGCTATACTTTTTAATACATTTTACATATACAAAAATTTAAAATTAGTCATAAAAAGTGAGTTGAACTAAAAGGGAAGGTAGAATTTTATCTAGCACATTCGAGAGTTATGTTATCAAAAATAAAAAATTACTGAGCCAGAGTCTGCTCCTAAATTGAAAAATACATTTCTATCCTGATTTTCTTTTTGTTGTATCTTGAAGCAAGAGTCCTGCTGTTATAATAGAGTTTTAAGAAAAATTAAATATCATGAAGCACTCTACCAATGCTAAAGTATGAACTAAATCTAAAATAGCTATGGCTCTGTGTGTGTGTTGGTTGGTCTACTTGAATACTGGTGTGATTTTTAAAAATTCAGTTTTTGCATAATTCCTTTCTTTGTAAGAATAATATTATAAGAAGAAATGTAATGAAATAAATATAGATGGTGTTAACTTACCTCTTTTAATACCACTATATGAATTGATTCGATTATCTACTAGTAAAACCAGGCCACATAGAGATGTAGAATAAAGTGACAGTGCTGTCTGGAGCCGATGGAGTTTCACACCACTTCGATGATTTCGTTTATGTTTACAGAAGTCTAGCATATCTGCTCTCAGCAATCTCAAATTATGCATGGTCTTCAACTGGGCTCCTGGGGGTAGGCAATAGTCCCAGAGAGATACTTAAGACAGTGGCAAAAATTCAGTATAACAGATTGGAGATCTCCATGACAAGAATCTGGAGAAATTCTTGTGCTACAAATAAAGATTAAAAATGGGTCTTAAAATTTCCCATTTTAAAAGGTATTAATATTTAATAGGTCTATTTGCAAAAATTAATATATAAGGTAAAAGAGAAAGCTTACAGCCAACAAACAACAGGCTTTCTTGGAGCAGGACATAATTTGAAATTAAAAATAAAATATGTATATTCTACTCATATGCTAGGGAATTCTCTCTTATGGCCAAAGCTTCACAAACTACCATAAATTATAACTGCAAAATGTTGATACACTTACCTAAGTGAATGGTAAAACTTTCTTCTAACTTTCTCTGTTCCTCATAAATCCTTCCATTTGCTTCTACAGATTCTCTGAATTGACTTGGCTGAACTTTAATTTCCTCACTGAAATTAAAGAAGTTATTGATATGTTTTGTTTGCACGTTTGCCAAAAAACTTTTATTAAAGGAAAGCAAGCTTAACAATAAAATGAGAAAAAAATGAACAGCTGAAAGCAGCACTTAATTTATCCCTAAATTTATTCTTAATCCATGGTGACAAGTAAAACCATAAGCATTAACAGGTTCTAAAATTCTCATTTTGTTCTTTCATTTCCTCAAAGTAGTAATATATATTATTTTTTTCAGTCACTACAATACCAATTCATATATTACTATTTAATTTTTCTTAGTGGCCTAAGAGAATGATTAAATGAAGTGACTAGCAGCATTTTAAAATAACATTATATTAAAAATATACAATACATCCCATACCATGGTTAGCTCTAGCAAAACTAGAAAATAGGTGAAGTGACAACAATGAAAATTAAATATAAAAAAGTTTTTTAAAAAAGTTCATTTTGATGAGTTCACAACCTCTATTTTTACTATTTCCTGTTTTTGTTTTTTCCCCCCAGCATTCTCCTCCCATTAAAGGCCCTCTCTTCTTGTTCTGCATTGCTCTTGCATTCCTGAAAAGGTTTCTATGGAGGTGCTATAACTGTAACAACTGTTTAACTCAAATTGCATGGTATGCTGAAGATGATATAAGTCTGTTTTAGTCATTCATATCCCTAACTTTAAATTTTAGGGGTTATTCCAAACATCCTCATCAGTCTTACCAACTGACTTCATTAGTAAATATGGTAAATTTAAACTTAAAAATAAAGTTATATTAATTTGACTTCATTTTAGGATGTAGAAATCCATAAAAGAATATCGTTCCCACCCTAAGAACAAGAAAAAGCCAGATAATCCAAAAAACCCTAATTTTTAAAAAGCTCATTAAAGATTTGATATAACAAGCAATCAGGTAAACTGAATTACAAAGAGTGAGAAGCCCTTCCAAGGAGAGACAGAACACATGAACTGTTTCACCTTTGGCAAAGCATGGAAAAAACAGGTGGCTGACATACAAAGGAGAAAGGAGAAATCAGCTAAAATCTTAATGAATTTTCAAAGACCAAGTATGGGCTAGCACGCCAATTTAGAATAGCTAGGACCTCAGGCACAAGAGGAGATGGCATGCACTCGCAAACTGGTGGCTTTCACCAGGTGTTTCTGAAAAAGACTGTGGGCAGAGCAGGAGACGAGAGAGCCACCTCTCTTTACAACACAGGCATACAAAAGTTGCTCAGTTGCTCCATTCCTGCCGGGGAATGAAGCCTTGCCCACTTCTCTAAATCCTTGTCTCCTAAGAAGCAAAAGCTTAAAGTCCCTGGAGGAGGGAAAGCAAACCTCTTCCCTAGGGCCCAGGCACTCAAAAGAGCCATCAGTTCTGGAGAAAAATTAGAGGCATACATCAATTTGCCTCTGGAAGAGAGGTAGGAACACGCTAGCCTCAAAGACACAGCCTGAGATTGATTGCTGCTGGGAGAGGGGTAGAAACAAAAACTATCTGCTCCTGAAAGAAGGGTAGAAAAACATCTTGGGCCAAGATTCCACACCAATACCAAGTAGAGGTCTGCTACTGGTACAGTAGGGGCAGGAAAAAATCTTGGACCAATCACAGATATAAGTAAGAGTTGGGCTGCCACAGAAGGAGGGGCAGAAAAGCTGAAAAGGCCCCATGCTTAAGGCACAGATATACAGAGGCTGCCCAAGGCTGAAGCTGGGCCAGGACAACAGAGATTCCTCTGCTCCTCTCACCATAAGCCGAGCACCAAGTAACAAGCAACAAAAGCCTAATGCAGCAATTGAAGGACAGCATGGAGGGAGACCTCACTCTATGGCACAGGCATGCAGACTGCCGAAAGCAGAGAATGGAGCAGAAAAACAGAGAAAAACCCTCTAAAATTCTAAGTCGCACTCTAAGCACAAAGTCGCAACAGTCTACTGCTGTAGAAAATGGGGCCTGTGGCACACTGAAGATACTCGCAGAAATAAAACCCAAAGTCAGCTCAACTGCTGACTGGATTTGCACAGCCTTCGCATTAACAGCTTGGCCATTTCTGACCATAAATACTATCTGCCGCAGTCTCTTTTTTCTTCTACACACAGTATCTGGCATTCATTAAAAAAAAAAAAAAAGAGACGGCCTCAAAAAGCAAGAAAATAAAACACATTGTCAAAAGATAAAGGAATCCACAGGAACGAAACAGATTTATAGGTGACCAAGATATTGGAATAAACAGAAAGCCCTTTAAAATAACTATGATTAATATGTTAAAAGATCTCATGGAAAAGGCGGACAACAAGCTTAATAGATGAGGAATTTTAGAAGATCAAATGAATATGCTAGAAATAAAAAGCAAGGAATCACACTGACATTCACAAATATCAATCATCAGCAAACCACCAACTCATTTATGATGCCCATATTATCCTGAAGCCAAAACCAAATGAAGATATTGTAAGAAAAAAAACAACTATAGATGAATATCCCTCATGAACATTGATGAAAAAATCCTTAACAAAATAGTAACAAATCAAAACCACCAACACACACATACACACACATACACTTATAAAATAATACATCACGATCAAGGGAGGTTTATCTCAGGAATATAAGCATTTTTTTCAGCATTCGAAAAAAGTCACTGTAATTCACCATATTAATAGCCTAAAAAAAAAACAAAAAACCCTACGATCATTTCAACAGATTCAGAAATAGCAACTGACAAATTTCAATATCCATTTATGATAAGGAATGGAGAAAAAACTCTCAGCAAAAAGACCCACAATGAGATACCACTTCAAACCCACTAATGTTAAACAGATTCTTTATGACCTAATCCTAGATATATACCTAAGAGATAGGAAAAAATATGTTCAAATAAAAACTTGTATGTGAATGTTTAAGTAGCATTATTCATAAGAGCCAAAAAGGAGAAACCCAAATATCTATCAAGTGATTAATGGATAAACAAAGTGTGGTATAGCCACATATGGCAATAAAAAGGAATGGAGTACTGATACATGCTACAATGTGGATGAACCTTGAAAACATTATGCTAAGTGAAAGAAACCAGACACAAAGGACCACTTATTGTATGATTCCATTTATAGGAGACATACAGAATACACAAATCTGTGGAGACAGAATGTAGATTAATGATCGCGTAGGGCTGGGAGTGACAGGGGTGGGTTAGGATGGTGATAGGGAGTGACTACTAATATGTATGGGATTTCTTTTAGAGTGTGTTTGAAAATGTTCTAAAAGTATATTGCAGTGATGGTTACACAATTCTGTATATATACTACATTGAATTTTACTCTTTAAATGGGTGAATTTTATAGTATGTGAATTATATCTCATTATTTAACAATAAAGCTGTTAAAAAACAAAACAAAACATCCAACTCTCAGTAAACTAGGATAGAAAGGAAATCCCTCAACCTGACAAGGGTATCTACAAAAATAGCATACTAAATGGTGAAAGACTAAATGCTTTCCCCTAAGCTCAGAAAAAAGGCAAGGATTCTGCTCTGACCACTCCTCTGTTGTAGGTCCTTTTCTTGTTTTCAGTCAAGAAAAAAAAATGACAGACACACAGCTTGAAAACAAAAGGAAGAGACTGTCTCTGTTCACAGATGACCCCAAAGAAGCTAAAAAAAAAAAAAGTTTCTGGAACTAATTAGTGAGTTTAGCAATGTTGTATGGTACAAGATCAATATATATTAATCAATTGTTTTCCCACACACTAACAATAGACAAGTAGAAATTGAAATTAAGAACACCGAGCCATTTACAATACCCCACCAGCACCATATTAAATACGTAAGTATAAATCTAACAAGATATATGTATAATATGTATGCTAAAAACGACTAAATATTGAAAAGAACTATCAAAGATCTAAATAAATGGAGATATATACCATATTCTACAGACAGGAAGACTCAGTATTGTTGAGAGGTCAATTCTCCCCAAATTGATCTACAGATTCAATGCAATCTCAATCAAAATTATAGTAGGTTTTTTTTTTGTAGACATTGACAAACTGATTCTAAATTTATATTGAAAATCAAAGGGCATGGAATGGTCAAAACAATTTTGAAAACAAAATTAGGACTCATACTACTTGATTTCAAGACAGACTATAAAGCTACGATAATCAAGACAGTAAAGTACTGACATAAGGATAGACATAAAGATCAATGGAACAAAATAGCCCAGAAATTTACCCATATGATTGTGTTCATTTGATTTTCAACAAAGGTGCCAAAATAATTCAATGGAGAAAGGACAGTCTTATCAAGTAATGGTGCTGGAAGAACTGGACATCCATATGTTACCATGAACTTTAAATCTTACCTCTTACCATATGCAATAATTAACTCAAAATGCATCATACACTTTGGATGAATTGTATGCTTTATTAATATATATCAATAAAATTGATTTGTTTTAAACAAAACAAAACAAAACAAAACAAAACAAAAATGTACCATACATCTACATGTAAAATCTAAAGTGTTAAAACTTCTGGAATGGAATAAAATGTAGGAGAATATCTTTGGGATCTCAGATTAGGCAAAGATGTCTTAGATAAGATATAAACCATTTTTAAAACTGAAAAATTGCACTTAACTTAAAATAAAAAACTTATATTCTTCAGGTATTTCGGTATATGCACCTAAAAGATTATTAAGGTCAAGTTCTAGGGGGAGAATCACTATTTTAACCCAAACCAATCAAATCCCC
The DNA here is from genome assembly GCA_029593785.1 of Cabassous unicinctus. Classification (NCBI taxonomy): domain Eukaryota; kingdom Metazoa; phylum Chordata; class Mammalia; order Cingulata; family Chlamyphoridae; genus Cabassous; species Cabassous unicinctus. Next base: position 10,634 of record JAQZBX010016301.1, on the reverse strand, counting down.
TCCAATTCCAAATAATCCACATAAAGACTATAACCCAAAAAGTGTTAAAGCAGCATAGAATCATATTGAATTTTCATCAGCATCTTAAACTACAACTAAAAAGGTTCAATTTTGCAATAAATACAAACTATTACTAAAAATGCACTTTTGTCTAATAGGAACAATACATGATTAATACCTGATGGAGCTATTGTTAGGGTTTTTTAGGTCTTGATGAAGTTTTATCACCCATTCCTGATACTCTTGCTTTTGGATGGCAGTTGATTGTTTTAATTCATTCATCCACTTATTCTCTAAGTCCTAAAAATAGAGAATACAAACTGGTTAATTTGGTTTGTTTTTTTTTTACAAAAATAAGTAAAAGAAAATACAATTTCATACCTAAAAGTCATTATATTTCACTTACTTGCTGGGATTCAAAATGCTGAGCAGCCAGTGCATTCACATCTTGATCTGTCAGTGATTTTCCCAATTCCTGCATCACTTTTTCCATTTCAATACCTTGTCTAAAACATAAATCAGTAAGTCAGATATATTCATTCAACTTGCATTGCAGATGGCTACTTCAGAGTAAATGAACAATCCCTACAATGTGAAAATAAAAAGAAAATTTTTATTTTATGTAAGTATGTCCAGGCATGGGGATTAAAATTCGTGGAAAGCACTCTGAATCCTTGGAAATAGAGATGTATAACTAATGACGATAATGTCATATAAAAATGTCATCTGTGCAGCAAAGTTTTAATCTCAATTTAAATGCAAAATGATAGCAATCCAATATAAGTGACCTTTCAATTACTATGGCTAATGTTTAAAAGTCCAGATACCTTTCCATCTGCAGATTTTCTCAAAGAAGATACTCTGTAATTCTGGCTTTAATACATTTTATTTGTATATAAGCTAAAATGACTTCAAACTCTGAAAGTTTATATTTTAATTAGAAGCTGCCAATTAGGTTCTAAGAATCAAGTTATTATTAAGTCACAAAGTTCCCTTTACAGAAGAATGCATCCCTTTATTTTTCCAAAGAATGTGTGTTAATTAAAAATATTTTCCCTACAGGAAAAGCTAATCTACGGTGTTAGAAGTTCATATAATGGTTATTTATGAGGTAAGATGGGTCGTGACCAGGAAAGTATGTTGGAAATATTCTTTTTTATTTTTATTTTTTTTACCAGGAGGCCCTGGGGATCGAATCCGGGTCCTTCCGTATGGTAGACGGATGCCCAACCACTTGAGCCACATCCGCTTCCCATTATTCTATTTCTTGATCTGGGTGATGGTGACATGGGTGGGCTCATGATGTGAAAATTTATTGAGGTGTACATTTAAAATTTGTTTTCCTTTTTGAATGTAATTATATGCTAAAAAATAAGCTCATTTTTAAAAATTTCAGATTAAAAAATTATCTTCTAATACAAATGTAAATAAAAAGTTTGGCCTAATACATATTTCAAACAAACTGGGAAAGAAAAAAATATCATCCTAATTAATTTATGCAAATTGCTCTGAAAGTGAATTTATACTTATTTTTAACAACTGATTAAGATACTTGTATGTATATTATGATAAATGAAATTCATTCACACAGATTAAGCATTTACATGTTTCTATAATACATTCTAGTATTAAATATTCAGAATCACTTAACTCCCACTTAGTTCTAATGGGGTGATCGCATTAATTTTTAATAACTACTACAAGTCTGGTGAAGATTTTGCTTGCAAGTGAGATTTTTATTTAGAAACAGAGATAAGTGCTAAACATTTATAAATACAAACTTAGATATAAATATATATTAATATTTTACATTACACACATTCCCCCTAGTGGATAAAAAGTACAACTGCCATTGTTAAAACTTAAAGAAATATCTTGAATCTGGTTTGCTAAAATGTAAATTTCCAATGAGGAAAAAAAAAACTTTAATAAATAATAACTCAATAAATAAAGTTTCAAGACATTTATTTCATTCCAAATATAGCAGAAATGCAAGTAGTTAAATGATACAGTTAATGATACTATATATATTTTATATGATTAAGCTCAGAGGAATTTTTATATTTCATATGAAATACTAAATATACATAGTACAATATGTCAGAGGTGTCAAATTTGACAACTTGTATTTTACCTTGAAGACACTTAAACTGTACTGATGCTATGTTGAAGAAACTGTCTTTTAAAGATCTAAAATGGAATTAAAATGAATGGGTAATAAGAAATTGTGTCACTTCTGCTCATGACTTGGAAAAATGAATTAGGCACCAAAATTTGGGGGGAATCTCCACAGATAATGAACTCCAACCTAAGTCATACTGTTCACCTCAGCAATAAATATTACCTACCACAAGAATATAGTTTTTCATTTTTAAGCTACAAAACAGTTTTTAAAATAAATATATTCAAATATCATTTATATGTTTAGAAAGAAAAGAAAAAAGCAAAGCCACATCAAGAAGTTTGGCCAAAGGACCTATTAAGAAACAAAATAAACCAAAACAAACACCTACCAAAATAACCATCCCATGATAGGGGAAAAAATCCCATAGGAATCAAGTACAGGAAACTGCAGATAAATAGTTATTTAATTCAGCTTTCCAAAAGATGAAGAGGCATGTAAAATGGAAATCTTCTGACATAGAAAAAAGAACAATTATGGGAATATTGATGCTTAGGAGGCCAGATATGGAGTGTTCTGGGAGGTGTGGTAAGTAGACAGCAAAGTTGGCTGCAATTTAGAGTAGCTCACCAGCTGAAAGTACTAGTAATAAATGTTAATTAAAGTAACATTTAATTATGATATTGCAAAAGAAACTGGAAATACCTTTCACGTAATTTTTTCAGCTCCACATCTCTTTCACCAATCAGTTCTGAGATACTAACAAAGTAATTATGTTCCAAGTTTAGGAGTGTTTCGGATGCAGGAGAATGGATTAGATCATGGTACACATCTGCAAAATCTTCATCCCAGCTGGGCTCTTCAGGCCTTGCATGCTCTAATGTGGTCTACAAGATGATACACAGACATTCTTAAATCATGATGCAGTACTTTTATTTAACGTACTACTAGAAAAAGTATGTATATTATGATTTCATTTTTGTAACCAGATATGGACAGAGAGACCCTCTATCTATGGATATATAGGTTATACAGGATTATATCAGAACAGAAAAAAATATGGAAAAATGTAAACTAAGTCGTTAATATGAGTTCCTTGGGGACAGAGATGAGGGTGAGGTGTTAATGTGGAGGAAGGGATAAGAAATGTTGACAATAAAAAAAAGTAAATACGCTATGATACCATTTCGTAAAACAACATACACACAGGAAGGGATGGTCAACAAAACAAAATATTAATGGTGGCTATTTTGGGGTAATTGGATTTCTGATGACCTTTACTTTTCTTTATATTCTAATGTATTGCAGAAAATGATTATATTGTACAAATACAGTAATTTGCACGTATTAAGTATATAATCAGAAAAAAAAATACAACTTTTCATTGTTAAAAATCATACTGCTAAAAAAGTTTTTATGGGTTATATATATATTTAGAACACAAAGTCCCCTATGTGGTCACTTGTGTGATGATGCATTGACCTTGAAAGTCCAATTCATGCACAGGATTTCTATGTCAAGATAAACCTGTGTAATTTTCTTATTTTGACCTTTTCTTGTATTCTGTGCTTTTTAAAAATATATAAAGCATGCTTTTTAGTACATGGAAACAGCAGCTATCAGAATGATTAAGGGACCGAATAAGAACTAAGAAGCATGAAAACAGAAACATGGAGAGAGACAAAAATGAGATACTCTTGCACATAGATACATCCAGGGAGGTACAGACTAAGGGCAGTCACTCAAGACATCACACATGCAGATGAGGAAATGGATATGCTGAGAAGTTCCTCGCCAAAGATCATACAATTCAATGGCAAAAGTGGAAATAAAACAAAGACTTAAGTATTTTCCCCATTATTGATATTTGAAAACAGACGCCTGTGTGAAAGAACTACCTAAAATTCTTCCCTTTTCTTACCAATGAAAATGTTAAAAACTGGAACCTATGACATGACTCAGGTTAATAACTTATCTTAAAATAAAACAAACTAATAAATCACAGAAACAGGTATCTTGAACTTGAACTTGGCCTGATAATCAGCAGGTAAACTTTTCTCTTCTTGCTCACTTATCTTTCAGCCAATTGCCAGATCAGGAGGGAGGGGTTTAGAAGACTAGCTGAGCCGAGAACCAGGATTCTCTATACTATGTCTCTGAAACCTGAAGCCTCATTTTAATAACTGCTCTTTATTGTGGACCTGGCACTGCTCTAGGAATTAAAACCAGTCCATATGACTTAACCTCTGTTCAAATTTCACTTCAGTCTCAGGCTGAAACTTTGTAGGAAGGAGCCAGTATAAGAGTGTAGGGATCTGCTTGGCAATACACAGCACCAGACATTCTGTAACCCCACTAACCCAGATCAGCTAAATATATCAATTTGCAGCACTGATTTTAAACTCAGCATAGGGCAAACCTTATGAGTTAAGTTGAAGCTACCTATATGAGAAGCACTGGACAGAGTTTTTCCTTGAAATATCTAAATATCTCAGGAGAGATGATACTTAAAAGGGGATCACAAGAGCTGAGAGGAATGGGGCACTGAGTAAGGGCCTAACAAGAGAAACTGTTCAATGTCCAGGCCATTATTTACCTACCCCTTCAGGCTGAAAGCCCTGCTTCTTCGAGGCTTAACCATCCAGCATCCCTTATCTCTCATGGCCATAATTATCTAACAACCTACCTGTCACTCACCCTCATTCATTTAAAGCTTTGGTACTGAGTTCACAGCCTTCCTCTCTGTCCCAAATCCTGCCATTATCCAGGGTCACTTCAAAGTCTGTGGGGACAACCCTTCCAATGCCCTGCATTCCTAGTTTCCCAAACCCCATATGTTTAACAAGGTCTCTACTTTACCTCAGTCACCTAGTCCATATCATCACAAGGAACTGCTCAACCTCTACAATTCAAACATCCAAGTCTCTGACTATAACCTTCAACCAAGATTTCTCACCCAATTACTGCCAATCCACTGGTCCTTTAATTTCATTAGGACCTCCACTCCACAAACCCTTCTATTTTCTCACTTTTTATCAGCTATCAGCTCCCACCTACCTTCACTTCCTTCCCTACGTAGCTTACATTCCACGTCCAACACACAACCACTGTCTTGCCAGTATCTTCAACTCCCTTGACTGATGTTCTTTCTCTTACCTAAAACTCTAAACTTATTTCTCTTCTTTATGCCTGCAGTCAGGATGTAGAGAGCTACAGCAGAAAATCACATTACTTTAAAGTTTATATGCAGACTGGTGCCACTCTAACCTTGACCTTCAATGATGCCTGGCAATCCTATCTTTCTCTGGTCAGTTCTCTCCTCAAACATCCTCTATCTCACCTGTCCCCCACCTCATCTAAACACATGACCCGTCTTACCTGTTGTAACCGTTGGGGAATTTGATGTAATTATGAATTCCAAAAATATAACTGGATCGTGCTTGTAAACTGATCTGTTAATCTGAGCATGATTGAGTTATGATTGGGGCGTTGACTGGGCCATGTCAGTAGGGCGTTGAGCCCCACCCCTTGGTGGGTGGGGAATCGAATATAAAAGGCAAGGCAAAGACCAGTTGAAGCAGTCTTTTGAGAAGCAGTTCTGATGTTGGAAAGAAGGCCCCAGGAGAAAAGAAGCAAGCCGTTCGCCTGATCGTCTACAGCTGACCTTGTGGAGGAAACAGGAGCTAAGCCCTGAGAGAAACGCAGCCCTGGGAAGAGAGGAACCCCAGAAGCCTGAACCCCGGCAAATTCCGGCAGCTGTCTTGCTCTAACACGTGGCAATGGACTGTGGTGAGAGGAGAAACTTAACGCTTTATGGCCTGGTAACTGTGGACTTCTACCCCAAATAAATACCCTTTATAAAGACCAACCCATTTTTGGTATTTCACATTAGCACCCCTTTGGCTGACTAATACACCTGTTTCACAGATAAAGTAGAAGCAATCAGAAGAGAATATCCTCAACTTCCTGCTACTAAATTAAACTTCTCTGAATTTACATTTCCGCTATCATTCACCCCCTCTGTTACAAGAAACAGTTAAGATTAATCCTCCTCTTAGTTCTGGATTCAATCCAGTCTTCATCTCTATTATCTTAAAAAACAAACAATCCTCTGACCCTAAGTTCCCCACTAGCAAGTGCCTATTCCTTTCTTCCACATAACCAAACTTATCTACACACACTCTATTTCCAACTTTCCACATAATTTTAAACTCACTGAAATCTAGCTTTTGTCTCCACCAAGCCACTGAAACTACACTTACCATAGATAAGATAACTTGATAAACCTAATGGAGATTTTCGACTCTTTTCCTTGCTTGATTTTTTTCGCAGCATTTGACACTACAGACTATTCCTTCTTTCTTGGACCACCTTCTCCTCAGCATTCATGAAACCATTATCTCTTATCTTTTTCCCACTTCTCTGGCCAGTACCTCTCTCCCTTTGCAGGTTCTTTCTCTGTTCAACCCTCAAACGTTAGTGTTTATCTGCCATCCACCCATCCCATTTATCCATCCATCCAACACATATCAAAACACAATTATTGGAAAGCAGCTGTGGCTCAAGCAATTGAGCTCCCATTTACCATATGGAGGACCCGGGTTCAAGCCCCGTGACCGCCTGGTAAAAAAAAAAAAAAAAAGAAAAGAAAAAAGGCGTCCCAGACTGGCATGGAGAGGCACAGGCCTCCCTGTGCGGCGCAGCGACGCACCAAAAAGACGATTACACAACCAGATAGTAAAAAAACAAAAAACAAACAAAAAAACAATTATTTGCAGGCACTGTGCTAGATAATGAAGCTATAATGGTAAATGAAATAGACATTTCCAGGTGGATATTCACACAAGTAGGAGTTATAAATAATTCAAGAGACAATATAATACAGGGCTTCTTCAGAAGTCTATCCAGGCATCTTCTCATCTCATTCTCTGGGCAATCTCATTCACTCAATTCTAATTTACATATGAATGGCTCCAACATCTATGTCTCCAGTCCAAACATCTCCCCTAAATGCCAGACCCACATAGATAAATGCTTACAAGACATCTCCATTTGTATGTCTTATGGGCACTTCACATTCAATTGGCGTAAAATTGAAGCCATCCCTTTTCTGCTAAAACTTACTTCTCACCAAGCAAATGGAACCACTATTCTACCATTCATTGGCTTATCTGAGCCCGAAATCTGGGCCAAGTGATCTTTTCATCTTTTAGATATGACCCCATGATATTATTTCTTTCAAATTCTCATAGACACAGATCGCTTCAAGTGAGATGCAATTCATTCATTACAGCTTGCAATTATTTATCTGTTTACACAGTTCTATATCTGGCTCTCTAATTAGAATATAAATACCATTCTACAGTATGTCTTCTTTACTATTTTATCCTCAACACCTAGCATATACCTGGCATACTATACCTCATGAATTCTAAGATGCACATTTTTTTCACATTACAAGTCTCAGAAATCAGGATGGATCTTATATTTGAAGGCATCTTAGCATTCTATCATTGCTTAATTGGAGGTGTTTTTCTCTTCTTTCTTAGTAGTAAATAAAATAATGGTATGCATTACAATCAATAATATCTTAAACTTTATGAGATAAGGTATATTACTTAAATGGAGAAATTATGTTATATAGCTGTCTAACAACAATAAGGATAAGTGAGAGGACAAAAGTAGACCAAAGCTTAAAATTAAGTATTATTGCTGGTGTAGAGTTGCCAGATTAAATATAGGACACATAGTTAAATTAGAATTTCATATAAAAAATAATTTTTCAGTATAAGCATGTCCCACATATTGCATGAAACATATTTACACTAAAAACTTATTAGTTGTTAATCTGAAATTCAGACTTAACCGGGTGTCCTGCACGTTTAATTTGCTCAATCTGGCAATCCTAGGTTGGCAATAAATACAAAAGTAGCCTTCATTTTACGAACGCATTAAAATATTTTGTCTGATGTGCTGACCCTGATATAGGAAGGAATAAGCAGCACCATGTAGTGTATATTATGGAATACATTTTGAATGTAGAGAAAAAAGAATTATACAACTGTTTCAGTATTCGTTTAACAATTTGAAAATCCGTATCAAAATCCAGAACATCCTTGACATTTGCGATGTTACCTCGGCATAAGCTCTGGCCCATGTATTTGCCAACTGATGTAAATCTACTTCACCAGATTTCACAGCTTCCAGAGATGCTTCAGCATCTCTATCATAATCTCTGAGAGATTCTTCTTCTATAAACTGGCTCAGAGCTTCTTTTAAGTCTGTAACAGGGACAATAAATGCCATCATCAGCAAAATTCAGACATAAATAGGGAATATTTTACCATTTATTTATTTATTTACTTTTATCCATTTTTACCCCCCTCCCCCATTTTTGCTGTTTTTGGGTCCAATTGCTGGGCAACTCTGTGTCCATTTCCTGCCCTCTCTTCTCATCCTTCTCCTCCTGTCTTCACTGGGGATTCGATCCTCAGAACCTCCAATATGGGAGAGAGGCGTCCTACTGCCTGCACCACCTTGGTTCCGGGTTTTTTGGCGCGTCTTGTCTTGGCTCTTCTTTGTGTCACTCTCCTGTTATGTCAGCATCTTGCTGCAGGGCTCACAGAGCCTGGTGGCACACCCGCTTGTGGAACCTTTACCAGACATTCTAATGTGAAATTTTTTATTTTATCAAACACAAAGCACAAACCCTTAACAGAATATCCAACTAAAAATCAATTTAAGGAGTCATTTAACTAATTTTACAATTATTTTTCTTTATTATTATAGGTGATTGCATGGAGAAAGGTTCTGAACTCTTATGTTCTTGATACTAATTAATATTAATTTCTTAAGCCTAATTCTTCAGTTTGAAGTTGAGTAGGCAGAAGCACATAGACAAAAACTTTCTATAGATTTTGAGGCTATGAAGGATACTGTATCTAAGTGAGAGCTTCCTGTATAATTTTCTATCTTTTATATTTGGAAGAGACATTGAATGATTAGTATAACTGACTTAATTCAGATGGTCTACAATTACAATTTTAGAGACACTATTTGCAGCTGATATAATGAAAATACATTTGGAAAGAAGTCAGGAAGAGTCCTGGTCTTGTCTCTGTCACTTTACTTATGACTTTGGGCCAGTGGTTCTCAATCTTTCTATCATGCATCAGAATCCCTGGAGACTTCTTGAAACAGATTGCTTTACGCAAGATTCAGCAGGAATGGTGTGGGGTCTCAAGTATTTGCATTTCTAAGAAGTTTCATTTTGAGAACCACTGACTTAGGCAAATAATTTAATATCTTTATATCCCAGTTTTCTTGCTTGTACAATGAGATTGTGCTAGAAAATTTCTAGGGTCCCTTGTGACTCTAACCTTTTATAATCCAACATATTTTAATTTAAAATTTTTTCTCATTTGTCAGATAGATGCAGACTTTCTTTAAAGAATGTTTTAATAAGATAACTTTATGGAATTAACCTAGGTAAGAAAAGCTAATTTAAAGACAGTACTCCTCTTCCATGATGTCTCAGGAATTAACCGTATCACTAAAAGTGACAACCAATTTAGCAATATAATTCTATAATACCACAATAACTGACAGCCAAAATGCCTATGAATCTACCCAACTAAATTCAGAGGGTAAGAGTTCTAATCCAGACCTTCAAACTAATTTTTCACCATTTAACTTAATATTTATACTAAACTTTCTTGGAAGCAACAAGGGTTTTAGGAAGTAACACTCCATAAAACAAAGGCCTGGAGAAACTTTCTAATTCTTGCAAGGCAAGCAGTTAAATCAAATCAACACTTGAAATGTTATGGCTGTTTCTAATGCTTCTTAGGTTTATGCTATCTAATCTAAAAACTCCAATGGTAGAGACTATAGGAAAATAACAAAGTAATATTGCTTGAAAAAAAATCAGTCCTCACCATTTTCTATAAAGCAGGGTAAATTGTGCAGCAGCATCAGACGTCCATGCAAATGGCTGGCATTCTCTTGAACAGGAAATTGAAGCGGTACCCTCAGTTCAAAGCACTGACTTCCTACTTTGAATTTATACATAAATTCCCTATCTCTGTTGCAGAATCTTTCTCTGTTTTTCTTCATCTTTGGCAGGAATTCTATAGAAAAAGGAGTAGCAGGTTAGAAGTCCGTAAGAAAATCTGAAGTTTCATTATTTTTATTCAACTTGTAAGAGAGAGTTCTGCCATTCAGAGATTTTATTTGTGTGGCTCTGAGCCAATTATTCTAGTTTTTCTGATGTTTACCCTGCATTTTCATCTTCGTGAGGGGAGAAACTTTACTACTAAGTGCTTCTTTTAAACTTTATTCAAGAAAAAAAAAAAAGATGCCTGTAAAGTACTTTGCATTTCCTGGCAAGGGTTTTAAGAACAGGGAAGGAACATGGAGAGAAGGACAAGAAAGTATTCTTAGGAAGAGATGCAAGGATGGGTAGATATAGAGCAGATGGAATAGTTGGTGGATACAGTAAAAAAAAAAAAAA
>JAQZBX010016300.1:0-36610 GCA_029593785.1 Cabassous unicinctus | reverse complement strand
CTGTCTTGCTCCAACACGTGACAATGGACTTTGGTGAAGGAAGAAACTTATGCTTTATGGCCTGGTAACTGTGGACTTCTACCCGAAATAAATACCCTTTATAAAGACCAACCCATTTTTGGTATTTCACATTAGCACCCCTTTGGCTGACTAATACATCTCCCATAAGTGTTTGGGATTAAAACCTAACCAAGTACCCTAAGGCTGTCTGCTAGAGTAGCTGATATTCAGCTGCTCTTGGTGCACTGAGAAATGTAACTCCTTTAAAACTTCCTCTGGGCCATGACGTTCCTAGAAAATGCCTGAAGATTTTAATTTTGAAATACCTTAATCAAAGTCAGAGAAAGGGCATTTTAAATTGTGGTCCTTCCACAATTAATCATTTACCAAATAATGCAGACCCCGAAATGACTGGGGAAACAGTAGAAGGTAATGCAGTGCAGAGGCTAATGCATATTTGATTTGTTTACCACATCAGAGTGCTTATCTGATCAGGGAAACTTCTGTTTTCATCATTGAAACTGAAAGCTTCTTTATATTTGAAATTGTGGGTTCACTTAAGAGTATGTCACAGCCCTTAGTCATTAAAGAAGGTGAAAAATTCAAGAGAGACTGCAATGGGCCATTTTCGTCTACTCGAGAGTTATTGCATAATTACATCCCATGGGAGCAGGCAATGTTCAGCCTTGCAGAAAGCTTGCAGGTTTACAGTAAAGTATCACTACAAAAATTACAAAATGAGAGGAGCTTTGGATATAAAAAATCTGGTTTAAGGAAGTAATTAAAGCTTCATTTGCAAAGAAAGTGACATAAAATATGAAAACCATTAATTGTTATTTTCACATAATAGAGGTAGGGAAAGAATGGAGGCGGGCACTACCAGTGAATGCAATAATTATGTAACTTTTTTTTGGTTCCTGTACTGCATTGTTTCCGAAATAAGCCAATGTGGTAATTTGGACTTGTTGCAAACAGGATCTAAACCTTCAAGACTATTCTGGGTGTTTTTCTCCAAAGAGAGACACACTTGCCATGATCATATGGCTCCTGCTCATTGTCTTATTTATACAACCAAACCTATTTCTTCTTTTCAATGAGATCAAGCCAGATAGATGAAGGAAACTATATGATTTCCATGTCTTTTTATTTCCAGACCATATGACTTGTTTCCTTATTGGTAGAATTAAATATACACTACCGTTACTCTACATGACATTCTTCACATATTCAACAACATGGATGAAGTCTTTCTTGGGTCACTGATTGAAATTACATGTCAGAATTTCCCAGATGGCCAAACTTTTCCTCTCAGCAAGGGACACGGCATATCAAAGACGTTTCCTTATTGTATAACAGTCTATAAATAAATATAGTATTCTATAAAAAAAAAAGTAAAAGCTAAAATACCTCCCAACCCAAAGGCTGTGCAAGAATACAGTGAGATAGTATGTGTCATGTATTTGGTACATGAATTTTTCCACATTATATCCTCCTCTCTTACTTTCTAAGAATGGGTCATCAGGCCCAGAGAATCAAGGGAAACAGAAGAATTTCAGCAACACCTGGAATCTAGGAAGGCATTTGTGTATGTATACACTCATTTCTAAGATGCCTACAGTGAATCAGGATGAATCAAGATGAATCATCTCAGCAAATACCTTATTCTAGGAACTGAAAAGGTGCAGCTAAATAGCACTACAAATTAGAAATTAAGAGCTTAGGAGAGGTACAGATCAAGTTTGATGAACATTCAGAGCAGAGAGGTTATTTCATCTCAGAAATAAAAAGGAAATAATACCATTTTCTCATTTGAGGGAGTGCTGAGTTTTCCAAGACCGACTTTCAAAGTAGAGAACTGCCATAGGGTGTCACTAACCTGGACTTAACCCAGGACATATTTCACAGCATCCAAGGATGACACTCCTGTCCCACCATCAGCAGCTAGAATGCTTCCAGGACTCCGGATTTTTTTGGTCCTGCAGTCCTCTTGCTGATGCAGCAGCATCCTTGTGGACTCATTTCAAAGGCAATACAAATCCTAGATCCAGTGTTTCTTGGCTCTTTTTGAGTTTAGCACCAGCAAATACATAATCCAAAAATGTTGGATAGCACAGTCAGTTTCTGTAGCTTCATAATAAATTGTGATACTAAGTATCATATGATCCCCAGTTTTCCTCTTGGTTTTCAAGGTTTGCTTGGATAGTCTTGGTCCAGAACAATTAGATCAGAACTTATAATTATTTTTCAATCTTCCCAATTGATTGCAATGTGCAGCCAAGTTTCCAAATCACCTGTCTCAGTTTTGAATGATTTCCAAAGTTTCCAACAGGACCTGTGGTAAAGTTTATATACTGATCAAATGTGACTCAGTTTGCAAAACACATTAACTAATTGGTACCTTAAACAAAGTCTAAATTCTATTTCTTTGGGGAAAAAATCTTAATATCTGATAATCTGTTCATTATGATGGGTCTATAATAGTTACTTTCTAGCTGACATTTTCTGTTGCATGTATTTTTCTCCACATTTTTCTCTCCTCTAATTTATTATCAGTTCTTCGTTTTTTTTATTTACTGTGAAACAGAAATTGTTATATAAACTAGAACAGCTATTTTTAAAGACTTTCAAAACTCCACAGCTTTAATATCTACTTGTTACAGTGTTATTGTTAGATTTAAATTTAGTGGAAATTTGCTTCTTATTAGTTCTTTGGTTTTAAACTCACAAATCCCTTTCATTAAATCTTTTTTTATTAAGGTTTAGCAAACTCCCACAAGCATTTGATAATTTGCTGTGATTTGAGCTTTCTGAGATGTACTATTGAGAAATATTTTTCAAAATATAAAAAGTAGTTGGAAATCATTTTCTGTTTGTAGATCAACAGTAAAAGCTGGAATAATACTTGTGTTCAAGTACTTAAATTATATGCAATAATCTGATTGTGCCCAGGTCCTTCCAAAACTTTCTTAATATTCTTAGTGTCAAAACATTTATATACATTTACTAGCATTAAACATGGGAAATGGTCAGATTAAGAAGGAATGAAACACTGCAAATCATTTCTCGGAGCTACTTAATATCTAACTTCAGACACGTGAAATGATAAATTTAGTAAGAATTATTTTGTTCCGTCATATGATAGTAATCTTTACACTTTAAAAGATTAAAATGTGTTCATTAAGATGGTTCAAACAATGTATCTATCCTGAGCTTATTCAGCCTTCACTGTTTTTCATTCAGTCTGATTGATCCCAGCACAGCCATGGCAGGCAGACTATTCAAGATAACTGACTAAATAAAGTTAGCATGATACTGAAGGTTTTTTATACAGGAAGAAGTTACATGGGGAGGGAGATGGGAAACAGATAAGTAGGGAATCCTTGAGCAAAGGTCGATGGGTAAAGAATCAGGAGTAGGGGAAAGGAGACATTTTGGTGAGAGAGAAAAGGGATGGATTTTAGAGTGTCCAGTAGAATTGGTGGGTCAGGGTGTATGGATGTTACTAAACTTCCAAAAAGCTGTCCTTTTTCAGCAGAAGATCCTTGTAGCAATTCTGGGGTCTGCAATTTACTGAAGAGACCTTGTGGTTGGAACTGGCCCTTGTCAGGGAATTGCAAGAGGGCAATATTAGCATCTATATCACATAATCTTGTAGCACTTGTATCAGCATCAGAGACAACAGAGAAAAACCTTCTTGACACGGTGCCAAACCTCACCACTCATGCCTAACCCTTCCCAGTGCCCGAAGGTGGCTTTGTGGTGTTCGGTTGCCCCCTCCCCGCCATTATTATGTAGATTTTAGTCACTGAGAGTAATCTGAATTCCATCTGTTTAAGGGAAGTCATAATGAGAAGAGTAAGGCAAGTGTGGGAGAGCCTACAAAGCTGTGTAAGGAAAGCTAAAACACTTCTTGACCACTGTAAAATCTGAGCCTTGTCTTTAATTTCTCCCGTCGTTTGATCTGTCCTTTCCCGTCTCCATCCGTTAAACCCTACCTCTCTAAATAAAAAGGCATTGATGGTGGGTATGTTCCTCATTTGGCTGGACTGTTCTTTATTTTGAGCATTGCTTAAGCTCTCTTGTTCAGTGCCTTTTACTTGCAACCAGATGAGTTTCCTGTGGATTTGTTTTGTTATTCTGGTAGTTGGACTACAACCAGCGGAGGCACAAATCAAAAAGTTTGCATATTGACCATGCTTTTCTCTAAGTATTCTTATGGCCACATATTATAGTCATTTGGATATATTAATGTGTGTATACATATATATGGATGTATATAGTTTGTTAATGTTTCTTTTGCATCTGTAAATTTAATTTCACCTATCAAAGAACTCATGGGCAGTGTGTTTTCAGCGTGATGCTATTGTAGGCAGCCAGCAGCAAATTTACCCCAGATATATGGAAATCTGTTATTGGGGAATCTATATTTGGAAATGACAGAAAACAAATCCCCCAAATTCATAATATGAATGTCCAAATGTTGTATATTTTCCTTTCTCTTGCTCTTTTGTTTTTGCTATTCTCTCCTCATCTTTCAGCACTGGAAAACACTGTTGCAGTTCATCATCCAATACTTGTGTGTTCAGATTCACAAAACAAGTCATTATAAAAATTGTCCAGAATGGCTAAAAAATAAAAAGCCACAGATTAAAATGGCTAAAATAATATGTCATTTTTTTTTTTTTTATGTTTTATATTTCAGGTCAGAACTGTGGTGGCTTAGTCCAGGGTCCAAACGGCACCATTGAAAGCCCAGGATTTCCTCATGGTTATCCAAACTACGCCAACTGCACCTGGATCATTATCACCGGAGAACGCAATAGGATACAGTTGTCATTTCATACGTTTGCTCTTGAAGAAGATTTTGATATTTTATCTGTTTACGACGGACAGCCCCAACAAGGGAATTTAAAAGTGAGGTAAAGTATCGTGTCATAGTGTAATAGCGGGGGCACTCAGATTTTGGAGTTGAGTTAGTATTAATATTTCAATTCAATGAGTAGAACAGAAAAGTATAGTTAATATAATTAAAGACCATAGGTTTTAACAAACTGCATATATTTTCAATGCTTAAACATATAACTTCCTATTGAAAACAATTTTTGACTTCATTTGAAGATATCAAATTGTTCCAGATTGGTAATACAGTATTGACAAGATAATTTATACAAGGTTATAATACACCATTGTTTTTAAGCAATCATTGATTTGAGAGGGAATCACACAAAGATAATGCCATGAGTAAATTAAGAGGAAAACCAAAGGAACCTTTGTTTTGTCTGAAAATACATTAAATCTAAAGAATATAGGATGTGGGTAGGTGTAAGAGCATTAAAGAATATTGCAGTATTTGAAGAATGTTTGGATTACCCAATCATGATATAGTCTATTCTCCATGCTACATTTGGTTTTCTCTTTATGTAGGATTGTTACCATGATGAAAGAAAAATATTTTACTTTCTTCACTCACCACCACCACCAAAAGATTGTATCCGTACAATTATATTCGTTTTTTTTTTGGCAAGAGGAAACTTCTTTTAAGGAAATGCAATTTTTCTTAACTCAATTGGTGCACAATTTAAAAACAAACACACACTTGTGCACATACACAGAAGGCAACTATTTAGGCTTTGGATTTCAAATTTGTCATTAATGCTAGTTTAAGTTTGACCAATATATGGATACTTACAGGAAAGTTAACAGTAGGCAGAAGTAATTGTACTACTTAAATAAAGAAAATGGCATTGATATTTATGCCAATAACAGTGCACAAAAAAAACATAGTTTATTCATGATTTTGTGAAATGAGAAAAAAAAATCTAACAAATAGAAAAATATGTAATTTTATTTGCACATCTAATTAATATTAGAAGATGTTAGTTATATACAGCTACTATGTGAATATATGTTATGTGTTTTAAATATAAATTTGTTTATATATTGTATTAACATAGTAAATGTTTTATGCATTTTCAAATATAAAGTGCTTTCTAGCTCTTTCTGAGTCATTGACAATATCTTCCATCTGTTTTTGGAAACATTTTGCTATTTGGCCTTTGCGTTTTATATTGGACGCTGCCGTCTCACTTCTGAATCAGTTAGGTGAAATCTCTTTCTCCTTGTATAATATGTATATTCCCACATTTGGGTGTTTGAACAAAGTATATATAATCCTTGAAAATTTGATACAAGATTTTTTATGCACATGAAATATTAGTTCTTTACTAGTTTTGTAATTCCCAATTATTGGCATTACTAGGAAATAGTGACATATTGTATTAATAATAGAAAGAATCATAGTAGAAAGTGCAGAGTTATGGCAACAAAGAAAAATTAGGGAATCCAGTTTATTCAGATATCAGTGCATATGAGTCTTGATTTTTAAAAAATAGTAAATATATACATCCCAAAGTTTTTTTCTTTCTATCAAAATTCCCATTTTCCTATAATCTATCACAAAAAGTAAAGTTGCCTTAATAGATTAAGTTGATTAACAGCCTGCCCTTAAGCAATTTATGTTCTCTTATGTTCTTGTAATGCTGTTCTGATCATGTTATATGTTAACAACATAAAGTATAGAAAACAATTTCTGCTATCTTCAGTATTGTAACAGGGCAAGTTCCAGTGAATAGTATATAAACTGATCCCTCAGAAAGCTTTATAATGAATTATATGTGTGGCATTATATATGCGTCTTTTATTCACTTAGATATTTTGTAGGTAAGGCAAGGGAGGGTGATAAGGAAAAATCTGTTATTTGTCTTTTATGAAGTAGTTAGCAACAATTTTTCACTTGAGAGAGAAAAACTGCCGTTTTTCTGCCTGCTGCCTGTTGTGTGTATGGTATGGTATCAACTCCGTAAAGTTAGGACATTATTTTCAGTTCTAGATTAATTTTATAACTCTTCTTCCTGCCTCCTGGGTATTGTTAGGTATCTGAGATTTCCAGGGTTGCCATTACAAAGTACTGAAGCTCTATGGCAAAGAACAACATACATGTGTTGTCTCGCAGGTTCAGAGAGAGTCTGAAATCAAGATGTCAGTGAGCCCGCTTTCCTTCTGAAACCTGTAGGGGAGCAGCCTTCTTGCCTCCTCTAGCTTCTGGTGTTTGCTGGAGGTCCCTGGCCATCCTTGGCTGTGGGCGCCACCTGCCTCTGATGTCACGTGGCGTCTGCCTCGTGCCTGTCCTCTCCCTCCTTCTTATAAGGCACCAGTCGTGTTAGCACCACACTAATCCAGTTTGGCCTCATCCTATCCAATCATTTCTTCAAAGACCCTAATTCTAGGGGGACACAGTTCAGCCTGTAACACTGGAATCTGAAGAGGTCCCAGTATTTCAGCATCAGTTGATGGGAATATTATTCATAAATTGCATCAATTTCCAATTATTCTTGGTTGGGGGGAGGGACAGTAAAGCTATTTGTTTTCCCATTATATCTTGGAACAGTTGTTTATTTCTCAAATACAATTAACTCACAACACTTGAATCAGCTCTAGAATTCAAATGAAGCATCCTTTTGTGAGGGGAATGGTAGAGCCTCTGATCACCAAGCTGTCACAGAAGTTATCCCTTATAGTTGTCATGGTCTATTGTTATTTAACAGCTTCGAAAAAAGCTGTTTCTAGTCATTCAAAATGTGCACCAACTAAAAATAATAATAGTTGCTTTGTTAAGCAACTTGAACATTTTTTGAATTATAAAGAAATTATTTTGTCTAAACACAGTAAGGACATTTCCTTAGTAGACTTAGGAGGGTATAGAATTAATCCCCAACTAACAAACAAAACATAAAACTTGAAATTTAGAATGATGAAAATTTTCACTGTAGCTTGAATTTTTATTAGAAATGTATTATTTATTATTTTATCAAATGTAAAAAAAAAACTTTAAAATCCGAAAAAAATGTTTACGTGGTTATGTACAATTTATGTTGTCATCTTGGATTATTTTTATAATACAAACATACACGCAAACACATTTGATTTGGGCCTCATTAATAGGTTTAATTTTAATACATGGGCACTGGGAAGTAAATGAAGACTTCTCATAAGTTAAGCACAAGAGAAAAGATTTGATGGAAAATTAGAAATATAAATCTCTTTGAGTTATCTAGAACTAAAAGTATAGTTCTTTATTTTTATGAGCTCTTCGGTTATTGCTATTCTCTGGTCTTTATTGACTGTACATTCCTTTGCTCTTGAAATCTCCAAACAGGTCCAACCACAATCAGTCATCAAATCCTAAAAATTTTATTTTGCAACATCTCTACACTAACTACCCTCTTTTTTGAGTTTCGCAGAAATTGGTCCAATGAAGGACCCTGGTTAATCATAGATTGACCAATACATCTGCATAGACCAATACAATACTTCTGCCCCCAGGCTCTTTTCCTTCTAATCCTGCAATTTGTGCTGCAGTCCTAAAAAAAGCCCTGTTCTGTATTGCATATAAATAAACATTTCTAGCACACTTGACCCTTATATTCAAAGAACTCTGCAGTCTCACTCTCAACTTCATTTCTGGCCTTCAGTCTCTCGGATTTGTTCCCTTATGGAAAGTTTCGTACCTAGTTGAATAGATTTTCGGCTCATTCCTTGATTTGGCTTTGCAAATGAAGACACGTATCACGTTTCCCCATCCTTCTCTCTTCTCATCTAAATGCTATCCATCTTTCAAAAATCCATTTCCTAGTATAAGTATTTCAGGAACTCTTTCCTGTGGACTGCAATTTAAAAGAAAATGCAACTTCCATTTTTTTTCTGAACTCCTATAGTACTTGATTCTTATATACATCTTGAACAATGCTTCTTTGAAATCATGCCTCTCGTTAGGCTTTGTATATCTTTGGTCAACTAGAATATACATTCTCTGAGGCCATGAAGAATTTTATAAATGCGTTTTCGTTTGTGTTGACAGATGTATTGACTTTCAAATAGTCAATAAATCTTTGTGGGGTGATTTTGGTTAAAAGTGTTCCTGATAGACTGCCACTCATCACTAATGTCTGTGGGTGGAGCTCAATGTTATTTAATATAAATCTCTCCTTTAAATAAACAGGAGTTATTTTTCCAGTGTAGATAATTGTTACCTTATGGCTAGTCCCTAAGTTTGAAGTAGTGTTTATTAGCTCCAAAATGAGAAAAAAATTGAAGTTGGTTAAATTTGACTTTGAGTTCCAACTGCGATAATATTATAACATCAAACTTTGAGTAGAAACTCTGTTAGAGACTCAGAAAGTGAACCTATAAAAGAAAACCACATCATGCAAATGTGGAATAATCAGAAAATATGATTTCATGGTTATCATAGAATCCGAGGCCTAGGAAAATAAACTTGCTAATTATCCTGACTGTCCCTAACTTTTAGTAGCTTGCCCCTAATTTTTTGCAATGGTAATGAAGAGATTAGAGATGAATGTACTAGAAATGTTACAATCAGGAATAAGTGTTGCTAAAAATATCAGTTTTTCCTATTTTTTTCTAAAATCCAATATTGTGTCTGAATGCATTAAATTAACTAATAAACCTGTAACATATTAACTATATATGGTAATGTTTAGGAATTGCAATTTGGAAGAACTTTTTTTGCTGAGAGATTTCAATTGCATTCTGGTCGTATTAGACTAGAGATACAGCAATGTCTAAATCCGACCTTACTGTCCCCCACTGCCTTTATGAGATCCTAAGGGAGCCATTCATGGAACACTTGTCAGATAAAAATCAAAGTATTTTATTTTTAGCTTGGCCGATGACTCACGTCCCAAGTAAGGCTCTCCTATATATGTGGAGCGAATTGTGTGTTAGGCTGAAGACTTATAGAGGGACTCAAACCTCACGCTAATACCAAACAAATCTTGACATCTTACCACGTTTTTCTGGCAACATGGTCAGGAACTCAAAAGAATGGCCAATGTGATCAGGCCAACACGTGGCGAGGAAGGGTTTCAGGAGGGTGAGACTCTGCAGCCTGAGTGAGGAAGCAATGAAAGAGAGACTGCTGCACAGAGGTGGTGTTTTATAAGTGAGGCACTCAGTCCATGACATCACCCAATTAATGTTCAGGAATCTGATGGGTACATATTTTAGGATGATGAGCCGTAAGTAATTTTCTTTGGTAGAGCTTCCAAATTTCTCTTGTAAACATAGGCTTTAAATTAGCCACTCATATCCGAGCTCATTAGTTGTTGGATATGTTTGACTTAAACTTAAAAAATAAAAGTTGGCTGTTTGCAGTTTGCTGGAGAGGAGAAGAAGGCCAATTACATCAGAGGTTCTGGGATGCGACTTGGATCTGGTCATTGATAGATGTGGTTCTGTCCTCCCCCAGGAGATTTCAATATGCAGCCCAGGCTAAGACCAATTACATATATATCAGTAAAACGTTCTATTCACAAAACTCATGTTTGTTCACAAAAGGGATTAAACTACTAGTAATTATAAATCCCGGAGATAAAACAATAAGTCATTTAAGGGAGAAAATAAGAACTATGTTTACAATACTAGAAACGAGTTTCTTGTTTTTTTGTTAGTTGTCAATTCTTGTTCAACAAAGTTAAAAATGGCTAAATTGTCTTCTGTTACTATTGTGCATAACCAAAAACTGGGCAAAAGGGAATTTTTGAGATTTACATCTAAAATGAAGAGAACCAAAGTAAGCTTGTATATGAAGAATTGTAGAGCTGTAAGATGAAATGGAGTGCAAGTGGCATATATACTCACATCCTCAAAGCTTCTTCACTGATACTAGAAACAAGTTTTAACATGTATTTAAATTCTGACAACTATCCTGTTACTTTGGTGGTGTGTTCTTCTGTAGCCAAACACCGATGGTTCATTTCTATATCTTGGCCAGTCTGACAGAAGCAGATCATAATAATGTGGGCAGAGAAGTCTTTTGAGTATTCAAAAATATATATGTTGGGAAAATATTCAAATAGCTCCCAATTCCTAGCAAATTTCTCTTGTATAAGTTCAAATTTAAAGAAAGGCATTAAGATTTTCAGAAAGAGATTCCCCTAAAATAAATAAAATAAAATAAAAAGCAAGAAAATAAGAAGACAACCAAACTGTTGGCCACATGACTCCATTTTTTAGATGACAAAGATCATTTGTGATTTTTGGTCATGGAAACACAAGCAAGTAGACTCAAGTTTTATAAAGAATAAAATCTTGCTACTTATAACAAAATAAATATGTTGGATTATCTATTTAAATAGTAATATGGAAAATAAAAATACTAAAAAGGCATTTTCTGAGTGTGTTTTTAACAAGACACGTAATTCAGAAATCATGAAGGAAATGAGTGATGAATTTGATGTCCAAAATATAAAACTCAAAACCCATTGAAAACTGAAAAAAAGTATTTGCTTCATGTTTGAAAGCCAAAGAACTAACTTCTTTAATTTATATGGTGTACTTGCAGAAATATAAGGAAATACTTCATTCAACTGAATAGTAGCTTAAGTATGAATGAGGAGTTCAAAGCAAATAAATTAATGGCAAAAATATATGAAACAGATTAAAACAATACTGAAATATAATATGTCATTATTCTGAATGGAAAACTTTAAAATTTTAATAACAGCTCAGATTTGTTGAGGGTGTGGGACAAATGCCTTTATATCCTGTTGGTGGGATTATATATTGCTGAATTATTTGGATGGAAATTTTTAATTTTCTTTCAAATTTTAACGAATATATACTCTTTCATTCAGCAAGGCTATGCTAGCGATTTACAAATATACCTTCAAATATGACAAAATACATGCAAAATGATGTTTACTGATACATTTTTAAATGTGCCCAGTATTAGGCATAATCAAATTTCATTTTCACATTCTCTCTCAAAAAATAAAATTTTTCTTTTATTCCTTGGTTTCTTGGAAAGGACTATACAGAAAGTGTCAAAAAGTCAGTGTGATATTAATTGATTTTTATTTTTCTCCTTCATGGTAGTGAATCTTTAAATACTGTGTTGTTGTTTTTTATGACTTACTGGGAGATTATCTATACTAATAAGCAGTAAAAATAATCCAATTTCCTAGAATTTCCAGGATTTTACATCAATTTTATGTGATGATCAGTTTTAGTAGCTGAATGATTGTTTAAAGATGAGTTTTGTCTCCCAGGATTGTTTTGAGGGCAGAGCCTTTGTTGACTTATCCTTATCTCCAACAATATTTAAACACTTTAGATATAGTAAGCAAATGAATTTTAATTGAATGCATGTATATAAGTTGTTTACTAAATAATGTTTATAAGAATGAATGCTATATGCAAAAATATGGTAGTAATACATACTTTCAATTCATAAAAATTTTTAAAAAGAGATAAAATATTACTTAGAATCTGAAATAATTCTTCCTTTTATCTTACTAAACACATTCATCCATCCTTTTGCAATGAAATATAATGCATATTTTTTGAATCTTAATGTAGTGAAAATAAACAAAAAGACAAATATTTACCTTAGAAGAAGTCTTGTTTTAAGTTTCTCAAATGTTACTGTTATTCTGGAGCAATTATGCTCTTTAGGAATTTTATAAGTTTGTGTATTTATCCAATCACTGGTATTTTAAATAATTTATGTAATCACTTAAATGTATTTGCAGCTCAAAGCCTTTAAACTTAGAAAATTCTATCAAACAAGTGTTCTGGCAGCAGATATGCTACCTTTTTCCTAAACTTCAATTTTCTTCTGGCTTAAGCCTCTGCTTTCTTACCTTTTACAACTTGAAATGCTAAGTAAAACAGAATTCAAAAATATGCTGAGCTTCAAGGTTTGTAGGCAAAAGTGAAAAAAGCCCTCCATGGTTTCCATGGTGCATCCTTGCCCTGGAAGGTGAGGATGGTGGGAGGGGTCTTTAGGTAGGACTGCAGGTAAAGCCTGCTGGAGTGAGCTGATCAGGTGCCCTGCCCTCCCCAAGCTTGCCCCCTGGGATTGCTGACCCAGCTCTTGTTTGCCCCAGTCTCACGACCACTTTATGATCAGACATTTTTCTCTCTGAACATTATTTTCAGCACAATTTCTCAAGCTAAAGGACTGTATTGATCCCACACTAAACCTTCAGACACAAGGCTTAGGGTTACGGCTACTGTTTGACTACCACTTCCATATACTTTATAACCACCATTAGTTACTTTTTCCTTTAGAAATCACTAGTATCAAAAAAAATGCGTGTCTGGCTCCCAGCTTCAAGGAAACAATTCCCCAGTGAATAGTGGGATGTTCAGTTTGACAGGGAGGATCAGAGAGTGAGCAGGAAAGAACACAAGTTGCATATTTCATGCAACCTGTAACATTTCAAGCCAAAAGAGGAAGATGAGCTAAATAAAACCTTGCCCTTCTGAAAGCCTCTAAATGTCTTCCTAAAGGAGACAACTTCTCAGTTTCTCACAGTCTGTACTTGGACACTTCGTGGCATTTTCTTCGATCATAGTATCAATTCTTACAGGTCGATGAGCATCCCATCAGAAATATACCAGGCTTGTCTTCCATACGACAGGGATACACTAATTGCTGTATTTTCATGAGGTTTAGTGTCTTTCACCTTCTATGCCCTTGAAACAGGAAATATGTATTTTTTTACCTTAGTTATTTCTCAAAAGCAAATACTAGGTACAAGTAGGGTTCTCTTTGTTGTTGTTTGCTTGTTTTCATCTAGTAGAGTTAGGCACACTGACGTTGGAGGCGAGGAGGAAATGCTGAGTAATTTACAATGATGGAGTAATTGAGAGGATTTACTCTTACTGCTGCTCATATGTTTTTTCTCCTTAAAATCAGATTCATCAAAAAGTTCAGAGCTTTGAAATGCAATTTAAGTTGTGCACATAGGAACATTGGAAACATCATTTGAAGTTTGTATTGGACCTCTACCCTCCATTTGAGACGATTTACCAAGTAGTATAGTAAATGTATTTCATAATTTAGGAGAACATATTATTCATTTCTTTATAAAAAGATGGTCATTGATAAGTTATCCTCTGCAGTCCTAGTGGTCCCTTCATTTTTGCTTCAAATGATTATTCTATACCACTTATCTATATTTATTTCCTTTCAAAATACCTGGCCAGAAATTGTTGAGAAAAGCTATTAGCTCAATGCCAAAAAAAAAAAAAAAAAAAAAAAAAAAAAAAAAAAAAGACATATTTGAAAAGATGGAAGGAGGCTGAGGAAACAGCTACAGTAAAAGAAGATTAAGTGGCACTCAGACGAGGTTGACTTCATAGGCAGTGAATGGTGAGGGCATGCTTAGGAGAATGTGCTGTCTTGGTAGAATGGCTCCTTATTTCCTTCTCATATCCAGCTTGCTTTCTCCCATTTTCCCTGGCATGCTTTTATCATAGCTGTCTTCTCACTTGCGGCATCCTATTTTGACACATGCACTGAGAGAACTCTTTTTCTCTCAGAATTCCTCTGTCACGTTTCCCATTTTCTCATAATCTCAATAATGTAAAAAGGCATCTAAATAAATAAAGAATAAACAATTGATAGACTAATTCATTCTGAGTTGTCAATTTATAAAAATTACTATTATCTACCATTTTTGCACTTGAAATTTAAAGAGATACCCAGTGCCTTGAAGAGATGTAACAAGAGTAGGTGAAGTCGGTGCTATTTTGAGTTACAGGTCTTTGCTTGTCACTAACTCACTGGAAAAAGGTCACAGCGCAAATGCCTGCTGGAGTCTGGCAGAGAGTGCAAATTAGCAAAACATGCCAGGTGTAAAACAATAGTAAAAAAGACTGGTGCACTGGAGACTCAGGTTCCCTATAAATGCAGCAGCTGCTACTTGTCCACAACCAATAATTGCCAAGCAGAAACGTGGGCTTACCCAGTGGCGCCAAAGCCTCCATTTGTTCAACAGCAGCTGAGAATCATCCTTATGTAAAATTCCTCTAATTTTAAAACACAGTGCGAGCCAAAGAAAATACTTCTGGGTACCGGCAGTGTGCAACCCCTGCTCTAAAAAGGTTAATTAACAACTACAGCCTTGTCAATTCCATATGTTATTCTAAAGTGAACAGAAGAGGTATCCAAAAAATTCCTGGCCCAAAATTAGCTTCAACCCTTCTAGGGTTTGATTAGTTCAGTTTGAAAATTGAAAGATTTGAAAAGATCCTAAAGATTCCTTCTAGAATAGAGCTCATACTTTTTTTCCTTTTATATTTTGTATTGCAGTGATATGGTTTGATATACAAATAGGGTATTTATGTGCTGTAAATCTCTTTAAATGAATAAAGTTTGTATAATTAATTATTAGATAGTCAATTTGCCTAGATTTTCTGAAAACCTGCTATTTTGGTTTACTGAATTAGAACTCAGGTATCTAACTAGCCCAAATTACATAGAATGCATTCTAGATTTCTTCACACAAAATGAGGGTAGTCATTTTGAAAACTAGATTTGCAAATGGATCCTTTTACTTTTTATTTTTATGCATTTATTGGTATATAATTGAAAACAATAAACCATATCAAAAAATTTAAATTTGATGAATTTTGAAATACAATCATGAAACCATCACAATCAAGGTGACAAATATTTCTATAGTCCACAGAATGATGAAAGTACTAAGGAATAAAGCTAACAAATTTATTATGCCTCTTTATAATTCATCCTTCCTTCCATCCCTTGTTCCTAAGCAACTAGTTACCAGTTTTCTGTTATAGCAGATAAGATTGCATTTTCTAGAATTTTATATAAATGGAATTTTGTAGTGTGCTCCACTTTTTGCCTAGCTTCTTTCACTCAGAATAATGATTTTGAGAGTCATCCATGTTATTTCATGTATGAACAGTCCATTCTTTTTACTGCCAAGTAGTATTCCATTATATGAATATACCATATTTTATTTAATTATTCACTTGATGATGGACATTTAGACTACTTCCAGTTTTTAGCTATTATAAATAAAGCTCTTATGAGCATTTGTGTATAAGTCTCTGGGTGGCCACGTGTTTTAATTTCCTTTGGCAAATACCTCAGAATGGAATGCTGAGTCATGTGGTAGATTTATGCTTAAAATTTGAAGAAATTGACAAGCTGTTTTCCAAAGTGGCTGTACCATTTCCCACCAGTAGTGATGAGTTCCAGTTGCTCCACATCTTTGTATATCTATACTCAGTGCTCAGTCTTTTCAATTTTAGTCACTTATACATGTGTAATGTTTTATTATGCTTTTAATTTTCGTTTCCCTGATGACTGTTGGTTGTCGAGTATCTCTTATAATTCTTGGCTATTCAAATGTCTTCCTTTGTGATGTGTATTTTAAAATCATTTGCCCGTTTTCATGGAGTATTTTGTCTTTCATTGAATTATAGGTATTTTCTTTATCTTCTGGATACAAATTCTTCAACTGATATATGTGTGGCAAATATTTTCTCCAGTTTCATTTTCTTAATGGCATCTTTTGAATAACAAAATTTTTAAATCTAGATAAAGTCTAATTTATTTATTTTTCATTTACAGTTCATGCTTTTTGTGTTATATATAAGAAATCTTCATATATCCCAATATTGCAAATGTTTTATCCTGTGTTTAATTCTAGAAGTTTTATAGTTTAATTCTTCAATTTAAGATATGACCAATTCTGAGTGAATTTTTTGTATATGATATGAGATGAGGCTCTAAACTCATCATTTTACATATGGATACCCAATTTCCCAGCACCATTTGCTGAAAAGACTATGATTCTTATCAGGTTAGTATTTGTGTATGATGTGAGGTAAGGGTTGATGCTTTTTTATTTTTCATTGAGATACACAGGTAATCCAGCATTGTTTGTCAAACAGATGTTCCTTTCATAATGGATTGATTTGGCAATTGACTTTGTCAAAAATCAATTTCTGATGTAAGTGTGGGTCAGTTTCTGGACTCTGTATCATTTTCCATTGAGCTATTTATCTGTCTTTTCACCAGTACCAAATTACTTTGATTAGCGTAAATGAGAGGAAAAGTAAGGAAAAAGTTAATATAGAGAAAAGCGTTCTTTTGTTATATGAATCATATCCAGAACAACCTTATTAAACTTTTTGGTGAGTTTTGAAATACTGTGATGTTGGTTCTCCAACTTTGCTCTTCTTTTTATTAAAATTGATTTGATTATTCTAGGCCCTTTACATTTTCATATAATTTTTAGAATAAGCCTGTTAATTTCTAATAAAAACCCACTGAGGTTTTGATTGGGATTGTCCTGAATCTATAAATGAATATGGAAAGAATTGCCATTTTAAAATAGAGTCTTGCAATACCTGAGCATAGACGGCCTTTCCATTTATTTAGATCTTCTTAATTTCTCTCAGAAATGTTTTGTTAGATTTATTCCCAAGTACTTTTTGCTTTGATTTTACTGTAAATAGGACTATTCTTAAAATTTCATTTACAATTGTTTTCTTATAATATATAAAATTATAACTGATTTTATATTAAATTTGTGTCCTGTAATTTTCTAAATTCAATTATTAGTTTTAGTAATTCTTATGAGGATTTTGTTACGTAAACAATGATACCATCTTCAAAGAAGGACAATTTCACTTCTTATGCTAGTACCACACCGTTTTGATTACTAGAACTTTCTAGTACAAATTGAAATGAGATAGTGTGAGTCCTTCAATTTTGACCTACTTTTTCAAAATTATTATGGCTCTCTGGGGGCCCTTGCAGTTTCATAGAGATTTGTCCACACTCCAGAGTGAGATGCCAGCATTGTCAACAGTTCCTTGGCAGGCAGCTTCCCAGGGAGTTTCACCCCCTCCCAGAGGAGCTCACGTGCTTCCCTGAGTGAGAGCTCTTTATTGTGGAACCTCAGAAAACTTCCACTTTCCAGTGGGCCATTAAATATCCTTCTCCAAAAAATTCTGAATTTCAGCCTGGCAGAAGAACTTTTTTTTTTTTTTTTAACTTCTTTGGTTACTTTGCTTCAGCCCTGAAGATAGTGGCTGCATCCATATCTGCTGTGCATTTGTTTGTTAGGTTCTCTTCAGCCTATTTTGTAGATAATCCTCTGCTAATTAATCATTCTTAATATTAAATTTTCTCTGTTCAAATTACTGTTGGCCTTCCTCTCTCCTGATTGAAACTTAAATAATATTTTGACTGTAGATTTTTATAAATGCTGGTTTTTTTTTTGTTTGAGAAATTATCTGCTATTATTAGTTTTCTGAGGGATTTTATTATAAAATATTTAATATTTTTTCTGCATCTACTGAAATGATTGTATGTCCATTCTTTTTTCTATTAATATTAACAGTTATACTGATTCATTCTTTTTAAAATATTAATACAACCTTGAATTCTGGGATAAGGTCTATTTGGTCTTGATATATTATTCTTTTTATGTATTGTTGGGACTGACTTGGCTTATTTTGTTTAATATTTTTGTGTCTCTGTTCATGGGGTATGTATCTGTCATTTTATATTTGATAATTTTTTTCAGCTTTGCTGAAGAGATTGTGCCAGACTTTAAAAGTGAATGGAGCCACATTTCCTCTTCCTCAGTTTCTGAAAAAGCTTGTGTCCTTTTGGTGCTATTTCTTCACTGATAGAAATTACCAGAAAAACATCTGGGCCTGGAGTTTTCTTTTGGGAATATTTTAAATAGCAAATTAAGTTTCTTCTATATATTTAGGGCTATCCAGATTTCTGTTTCTCTGGTGTCAATTTTGGTAAATTATATTTCAAGATATTTGTCCATTTAGTCTACATTTTGAAATTTGTTAGTATTATCATAAATCATCTTAAGGCATATAGAATCTGAGGTGATAGCTCTTTTTCATTTCTGATATTGACAATTTATAGTCTCTTCCTTTAAAAAAAATTTCTAGCTAAAGATTTGTCAATTTTCTTCATCTTCTCAAAGACCAAAGTTTGCCTGTATTATATTCTCAATTGTCTATCTATTTTTCTATTTCACTAACTTGTCTTATTTTAATTATATCCCTCCTTTTACTTACTTGTGTTTAGTCTGCTCTTCTTTTCCTGGCATTGAAAGTGAAATGTAAGGCCACTTAAATATTTATATTATGTTATGTTATGTTATGTTATGTTATGTTGTTATACTATACTATATCAAACTATATATTTAAGCCAGTAAGTTTCCCTCCAAGCACTATTTTAGTTGGATAACGCAAATTTTGATATGTTGTACTGTGTGGTAACTTCAAATATTTTCTTATTTTTCTTGGAATTTCATCTTTAATGTATGACTTATTAAGAAGAGTGTTTGATTTCAGATATTTAGGAGTAGTTCCTAGCTTTCTTCTTGTTATTGATTTCTCATTTAATTCCAATGTGGTCTGAGAACACATTTCATAGGATTTGACCCCTTTATGTTAATTGTGTTGCTTTATGGTCCAGCATATAAGGTATCTTGATAAACAGACCATCTACATGTCAGAAGAATGTGTAATCTGTAGCTGTTGCAAGAAGTGTTCCATAGATGTCACTTATCTGAAGATAATATAGAATTTCTCATATAGCTCATGTGGTTACTGACAGTTTTCACATTGTTTTCATCAGTTACAGACAGAGGGGTAATAAAATTTCCTACCATGAGATTTTAAAAATAATATCTCATTTAAATATACTATCCATTTTTTCTTTCTCAGCTTGGGGTGATTTTTCCATACTTAAACCAATATTAAAGTAGAAGAAACATCACCTTTGATGATTTAACAAATTTGAGACTCTGGGCTAGTCACTTAACATTTCTCAAATTCAGATTCCCTATTTGCAAAATGGAGATATTTGCTTATACTGTGCTATCTAATAAAACAACCCAGTAAAAATGAGTATGAATAGCAGCACTCTTTATTATATTAATAAATCTTAACCTCAGCCATAGTGATTATAGTTTAATAAAATGTGCATGTGAAATACATCTCAATAAATGTGCTTATAAATTGCTTATTTTAGCAGTTTATAAAAATTCTTCCATGGATAAATATAAACCCGTATAATATTTAAACTTTGGCTCTGATAGACACAGTGATAATATTTATTCCATTATTATTTTTCTCAAAATGAAGCTAATAACTGTTTACTTAATTTCAGGAAAAATGTATTCTACAACCAGTATGTGCAAGACATTGTGTTACATGATGCAGACACAAAGATTATTAGGGCAGGGAAAGTTTTCCAAGAATTTTCTTTTTAAAAGAGAAAAAAGACATTATTAAATCAAGTAGATTCAAAACCTCTTTGAAATAAAATGTCTTTTTCAGCTTGATTATATATCATATGTAATATTACATATTTATATAATAAATAAATAGATATATAATAATACATCAATGTATAATGATTATGTATTACATAGTATAGAGTCCCTAGGTTTACTTAGTGAATAAATCATGAAGGTTTTGTATGCCAATCGAAGATGAATTAAAACTTGGCAAAGATGTTAGACTTAAGTTATTGCCGGGACGTGTAATTATCCATTCCAAGGACCTTTTTCTTTTCTGCCAGTATCAGCAGCACACCCTCTACCATCACCGCAACCACCAATTGTGAGAGACTTAAAATAAATTATTAATGGGGAGAAAGACTAGTCCTCACTCAGAAATGGAAATCAATCCTCATGCTAAATATTGATAAACCATGATTTATTTATTGGAATTATGCTTATTTCAATAAATATATGCTTATCCAGCAAATAATTTAACTCCTTCCCAAGGCAATGCTTCTGGCTATGAATCTCGGGGAAAAAAAAATCAAAAGCTAACTTCTTGTGAATATGAAAGAAGTATATATAGGAGACAAGGGAAATCAGGAAATAAGTATACACATAGACTTGAAGAAAACCTTGCCTTGAGCTTTTTGCTGGGTTCTCCAATCAGAATATAAGTTAGGTTTTATCTCAGTAACAGCACTATATCCGAGCCTTGCCTAATTTTGTTGTCCTGCTGAACCCCTCAAAAATATTTCTGCATTGTAAAGTGCTCAGTTACAGGCCACATGAAAAAGCTGGTTGATCAATCACGGCTGAGTTTACTGACTTTCTGCCTGTCAGGTAGAACAGCGTATTGCTGAGTCTCAGCAGTGTCTCAGGAGGGGGGTCTAAGAAGGCTCTTGATAGGGTCTCGGCTTCAGTTCTTTAAGATGTGTCTTTCCAGGTCGCTAACTGATTGGTTACAAAGTATAGATCCTTTGAATTTCTTGGGGTATTTAAAATTTTTTTCTTTTGTTTTGCTATGTTTGGGGCACAGGAACCTCCCATTTGGCCCCAGGCAACTTGGCAGTTTATGCAAAATCAAATTGAACTTAATACTGTAGTGATCTGTCACCATAGTACGTATTCTAAATAACTCATTACAAGGATCCAAAAGCTCCAAAGAAAAACTGACCAACAAAAACCTTATTAAATAACTTTTGACCAAACTGAAAATTTTTGAGACTGAGGCTACATTTTTCCATTCACTTAATAAATATTGAGTATGAAATAAGTGTCCAATATTGTTCTAGTTCTCTGGTCTCTAGAATGACTATTCTCACGGTGAGAAACAGATAACTTAGAAAACTAAAAAGAGGAGAATCAAATAACACAATTTCCAATAATTATGAGTGTCTGGAAGGAAATGACACATGGTAATGAAACTGAGAATAACGGGGAGATCAAGGGTAGCTTCACTAAGACGATGGCATTTGAGCAGAGACATAACAGTAAGTCAGCCATCTGGAGACTTAGGGAAGAGCATTTCCACATACAGTGACCACATACCATGGCCCTGCGACAGCAACGGGTTTACTTTACAATCAGATTCTTATTTTTTAAAAAATTCCTTGAGATGGTTAAATGAGGAGGATTAGGGTGATAGTGGTATCAGGAGAAGCAGAATCCAGTTAAAAACTTAATGCTGTAATTTAGTTGGCAGATATTTCACCTGGATGTTCATATTCTGTTTTCATGGTGAGGTGTTTACTTAACCAAAATGTCAGCGTAATTATTTTACATATCTAGAAATATAGAGGGGTGGCATGGTTGCCATATTCTTCATGTTAAGCAATATCAGAACCAGCTCTTGAATAAATTTCAATTTCTATTTGAAATTTGTACATGTTTGGGTTAAATATCAGTTTATATATCTTATCAAAAAAAGAAGATAAAAGAAAATTGAAGCTCTTAAAGATTTTATGTATGTATTTTATATTTTATTATTTCATTATTAATCTATTTGTACAAATGTGTGAAGAGTAGCTTGACAAAAAAAAAAATGGCAAAAGAGCAGATGGTAATACTAAAAAACAAAGCATGTCTCTGTTGCCATAGCAATTTTTCCAAAATTAAATAAAACATATAGAGTCATAAAACCTATTTTTTTCCTAAACTAGCAAGCCCAAACTATCACCAATTAATACAAATTTATAAATATACTTAAAATAATTTATGTAATATTAAAGAAACTATCAGGTAAAATAAAAATAAAACTGCTTTGAATAAATAGTAGATAATACAGTCCAACTGTTTAAAAGGCCTAGTGTATTATTAGTATCCAATATAAGGTTTAAAAAAGCTGTAATTTAAAAGTCAATCAAATGTTGACAAAAATGAGTATGCAAACTCACAAGACTAAAATGAATGTCTTATCTTTAACTTTCTCTTTTTCTGAAACTAAAGAAGAGTGTCCCTCCGTTTATCCTGGTATTCTGGGAAAACAGACAGCAATAATGTTTACCAAACTGCATAAATGACAGCTAACTCAGTGTGCTCCTGAATTAAAATAAACTTTAAGGTTAGCTAACTCTCAGCTGATAGGGTGCTCATTGTAGGCTCTAAGTGGCTGACCCTATATCTTATACTCTGAGGTTGTATGTTTTGTTTTGTTTTTAATCATGTTCCTTTGGATATTATCAAATATAATATATTGCTGATGAGCAGCAAAGTCGTTTTATTTCATCTACATTTTTCTCTTCAATACAGAGATAGTGGTCATGAAGGAGCGGCTTGTAGTCTGTAAAAAATCATTATTTTACTCATAAAAATTAAAGAGCCAGAGTTTTTGAGCCATGCCACATATTGGAGGGTATGTCTGGCCTTTTCAAATTATCTCCATGTGAAACGCAGGCAAGTTCTTCAGAGTTCTCTGTTCTTTTCCTGGAGAAATAATTCATTCTGAAGTCCAGGATAGATTTATACAATGGGTAAATCATTCATCTTGCTTTTTCAATTCTCAGAAGGCTCATATGTAGAATGAGGAACTTTAATAAGATAATAAAAATATTTGAGGGTTGCTATTTGGCATTTGTTTGTTTTTACCAGTAACAAAGGGAGCAATTTATAGGAAGTCTACTGAGCAGTGTAGGCTTAGGCAGGCAACACTATGAAATGAGAATTCTAGACAGTTTGGTAGTATTATGTTCATTTTATTCTAATATTCTTCTGGAATTATCTAGTCTAACCAAAACAGAGACATAGTTGTTGTTTTTTTTTTTAACAGAGTAATTTGACAATATTTCAGGTTAGATATTCAATCTAAGCTTTTAAAGGAGCAATGTACAAACAAGTAATTAGGTATTGTAAATTCATCTGATAGGGATACAAAAGAATTATTTTGAAAGATTAATAATATTAAGAGAAACTGCGGGTTTTTTAGGTTATCAGGAGCAAGATGAAAATTATCTATTAAAATTGAAACGTTATTCATGGAAATGGAATGCTATTTAATTTTATATTTTAGGATTATAAATTAAAGACAGTTTTTTAAGACTTTACAAAATGGTTGGGGAACCATAGATGAAGCAAGGAAATGACACTTGTAATTCTAAAGACTGTTTTTGTATGTGTTGCTGCTTTTGATTTGGTTCAAAATTTTGTGCTATTAGAACAAGACCTAGAATTGATACTCAAATATTGGTTGAGGATTGAAAGAGTAGCCATATCTCCTTAATATTTTCACAGTGTCATAATCGGGAAATGAATATTTTTAACCAATGAAGTCACTATGGTCTACTGTGTCAGGAAATTGATGTGCATTTCTAAATAACTCATTGTGTTATAAGTCAATAAAGAATTCTTCCTTAATTTCTCCATGTATTAGATAGGAATAAACACCACTTTTGTATAGTATGTGTGCTTGAAAGCCTTTCAACTTTGGGGGGAAACACCGTTTAAATCCAATTTAAAGAGTTTATTTAGCGATATATTAACTTGCCTAGCTTCTATTTAGTGTGTGTGTGTTTGTGTGTGTGTGTGTGTGCATGAACACGAGTAGTTACTTTGGCTGCTATCTCTGCATTGAAACTCCAAGGGTGATAAGAGATTTGAAATAGATAATTGCCTTTTCCTTTTATTGTGCCCCATTTATTTTATGTCATGGTGTTAGAGAGTCACTAATAGATTATATGGGCTTGTCAGTCTGAGACAAATAGGAAATATATCTTATCGGAAAATAAGTGTGAAGTCATTAGCGTCCACCAATTCTAATTTTCAGGTGAAATTATTTTGTGCTACAAATATAATTATTTTTCAGATAAGTCATAGAAAATTAGTAACACATATTAGAAAATTCTTTGAGATTGGTAAATGCTTTTTACTCAAAAGAAAGAATTTTATAGCGTTTAGTTTCTATATATATTAAAATTTTAAAAACTGGATATGTAATTGTCTTTTGATTAGGTTCATGCATTTTAAATTATATCAATGCTGTAGATATATAGTATTTTAAAATATCCTCTTAGGTGTGAAACCGATCTTTGCAGCTTGATTGAATATTTGAACAAAGTGTTGGTTCCGTCAGTGGACGTCTATATGTGTGTGTGTGGGTGTAGAGTCATAGTCAACTAACTTTTAGCAGGGGATTTGTGTTTTCTGTGCTTTTGTGTGTATCATCTTATCAATCCTCACAACCATATGTTGTAGCTATTTGTACCCCAATCCTAAAACTAAGGTCAGAGGTTAAATCATGGGCTCAGGCACAAATAGAAAGGAAATAACAGAAGCTGAGTTATATTCTGGGTTTCCCTGACTTTAACGTCAGGGCTGTTTTCTGTCAAACTCACCTTACACAAACTAACTACAATGGTGACAGTGGGTGTTGTGCCTCCAGGAATTTTCTACAGGGTTTTAACCTTAACAAGTGTCTTGGAAGACTCCTTACATAGATAGTCATATGCTCAAAGACAGGTTGCACCTGAGATGAGAGAAAAGTTAATTAGCACGCATGGGTCCTAGCAAAGACAGGAGCGCACTCGGCTCAGTGTCACGTGAGAAACACATCAGGAGGCACAGAGCAAAAGGTTACGGTGGACCTGGGAACTATGACTTGATAGTGTTAGATGGGTGGAAATGTAGTAGTTGGCCAAGCAATAGCGGGGTCTGGGGACTTGTATTACATTTGTCAGGACGCAAACTCCGGTGGGCTGGCGGGAGGAGTGGGACCAGCCATTTATCTTGTTTAAATGGGGCTCAGGGATGGTCACTGAGGGACCTAGCATAGGGTCTAAGATGCTGGGACATTTTTTTTTTAAAGGCAATTTTTATTATACTTTATTTTTTTATCCCCCCGCCCCTCTGCCCCGAGATGGCTCCCTTATCTCTCTACTAGTTGTCTGCTTATCTCCTTTAGGAAGCACAGGGTACTGAACCCGGAACCTCCCATGTGGGAGGTGAGTATGCAACTGCTTAAGCCACTTCCGCTCTCTGCTGGCTGCGTCGTTTGCAGGTTGTGTTGTCTGCTGGTTGCAGCGTCTGCTCGTTGCGGTGTCTGCTCATTGTGGCGTCTGCTCATTGTGGCGTCTGCTAGTTGTGTCATTTGCTTGTCTTCTTTAGGAGGCACCGGGAACTGAACCCGGGACCTCCCATGTGGGAGGCGGGTGCCCAATTGCTTGAGCCACATCCGCTCCCCAATGCTGGGATATTTTGCCAATGCAACCTCCTTTAAGTTACTACAGACCTGGGAGATGCTGAAGCAGAATGAAAGCGTGAAAAGTCCCTATTTTTATTGTGATTCATTACAACATGCAGTCTGTTAGGACCCAAACTCAAATGTGAATAAATCATGTTTGTCTTTAGCCCATTTCCTAAATATGCAATGCCCTTTGCCGGCCATTGATGTGCACAGCTCATTATTATTATTTTAATATTGGAACTCACAGGTTCACTGCTCTCTGGTAGTTCATTCGCTGTCTAGTAGTTATCACATGGGTTCATCAGTAAACTAGCCAATCAGTGATCTATCTATTATTAATTTATAATAATTCACTGTGTAATACTTTTGGTCCCTTCTCCTTTGTTTTACCCAAGGACTCAATAATTAAAATCCATAATATGAAAGAAATATTCTTTAATACAAAATTAAAAGGACAGATCAGACTGGTGAAAGGGGTTTTTATGGCATACAAAAGACCTTCTGCCTTCAAAAATCACGCTACCGTCATACTATTTCCATGAATATCCTTCTCTCTATGTGGTCCTCATATTTGGAAGAGAAAGAAAAAGTCAGGAAAGGACCCAAATTTATACATACTGTGCTACTTTTTTCACTTGTGAATGATTCACTGTTGCCATTAGATAGAACATTGACTCTTTGTTACATATAATTGGTTGTCAAACAAACCTTCTTCAATCATTTAACAAAGAAAAGTGAAAAAGTCCAAGTACCCGATTAGCTATCACTTAACTTCAGTCAACATCTGAGTTGATGAGTTTGATTTACAGTTGCATTCTCTGATGGGACACTTCAGAGCATAAGTAAACGTTGGGGGATTTATTTCCAGACCTGGGTTGAATGGGTGTAGCGCCTCTCAGTACATAAAATTACAGACTTGGTCCTGAGCAACAGCCACAGGTTCACAAATCTAATTTATGACCATAACCAAACCCTGGCTTCTATTTAAACTTGTGTCAATGTGGTGATGAAATATGGTAATTTTAAGGTGATGTCTACGTGGTATCTAGTCTACAGTGGTGGGTGATCAGGAGCCTTCAGCAGTATGTTTGTTGCCATCACTTTGTCACTTAAATATAATTTTTACATATTTCAAAAATTGTTTTTTTCCCCCCACCAATTGGACATTAGTTAAATGAAGTGGAAAAGTTCTTGCTCTCTTAAGGAAAGTAAGTTTCCGTTTAGGATTGTGCATGTATGTTTATATTCTGTAATACAAGCTTAGAAAAAAAAAAAACCCAAAAGACTGCACTTATGAATGACATGGTTAGCCCTCACATAGCTGTGTCCCTGTAGCCCTGTAACAACAGAATTTTACGAGAAGTCTATTTTTTTATTTTAAATCGAAATAGACTGATGGCATGAAAAACCACTTTTTTCATGCCGTCGGTGTTCAGGTAACTAATATGTAAAATCTCTTTTCTTGTCATGTTCAGAAAATAGTAAGTACTCACAGGTCCTAGAAATAATCTGGTGTGTGTTGATTCAGTCAGGTTTGTGTTATTGTTTAGCCTCTCAAACTGCAGCAAAGCAAGAAAGAGCCAGCCGTCTGTGTTTCCTGCTCCTTGTTCAGCGTACGTGAACACAAACACCAGCCTTGACTTTGTAGGGCAGGGAGCGCTCAGGATGGAGTGATGGGATCACAGACGCCGAGGCAGAACTCTGAGCGTTTCCCAATTTTCACTGTTTCGAGTTTGTATTGCTGGCCCAGGTCCATGCCTGCATTCATTCATTTATTCCTTCACTTCCTCAATGTGGAGAAAACTGTGCCGGAAACAACAGCGGTCAAAAGACTGTTAAAACAGCATGTCCACATCGATCTTCCAGAACTTTCAATGCTCAGGTTCACTGCACCTATTAGAACAGTAATTTCCCTGAACCTGGTGAGGAAACCCCTTCTCCTGTGAATGATCTCTGCTCTCAGTGTAAGACAAAACCATGATATAAGAAGAGCAGATGGCTTTTCTATCCCAAGTCCCTTTCCACCTTCACCTCCAATGAAGGAACAGCAAAACATGGCACTCTTCTGTAGGATTAAATTATAAAAATTTTGCTACTTTATAACTCAGCACAGAAGCAAAAGAAAAGCAAATTATGCCAAACTGAGGACTAAATTCATAAGTAATTTGTTAAGAATATGAAATTGGTAACTGATTTCCAGTTGACCTTTAAGCTGCACAATAAATATGTTAGGCTCTTTGATGCCTGGTGAGGAATTACCATTTTAAACTGGGATTCAATTAGAATACTTTTACAAAGCACAATGGAAATGCATGGTAATTTTGCTACACTTGAACAGAAAATTCTCAAATGAGAAAATCAAATCACTAATAATATGGAAATATAATTTCTTTTATCATAAAGGAAATGTTCAATCAATGATTATGAGAAGCCCATTTTTTTCCTTAACAAAATGCCATATTTATAGAAGGTTAAAGGGAAAGTGACACTTATATATTGTTGTGTTGGGGGATAAGTTTAAATATTTTTAGGAAGGCAGATTGGAAATATATATCAGAAGCATTAAGACAGTTATATCTTTTTTTTTTAATCTATGCCACTTAATAGATTTAAAATCTATTTTAAATAGATTTAATAGATTTTTATAATTAAAAAATTAGAAAAAATTTTAATTAGAAAAAGATGTCTATTCAAGGATGTTTGCTATGGTGGTGCTTACACCATTAAAAAACTGTGAACAAACCAACAGTGCAGTGGTGAGGGCTGAGTTAACTACAGCACTGGGCTTCCATAGAGGGCCATGCCGTAGAGGCACTGAAACATGAGAAGGATCCATATTTATTGATGTTAAAAAGATGTTCACAACCCATTTGAAGTGAAAGGCATATAAACAAATAGTATCCGTATTCCAACTCCATTTTTATTTAACATCCTGAAGTCTTTTTTTGGTGTGTGTGTGGAAATATGGAAATTATCTGTCCTTCAGGTGTTTTTAAAGTTCAATAAGCAACAATGTGTTTTCCTTTATGAATTAACATATTTACTTAACAAATTCACTTTTACTAGGTTCAAAAATACCTAGTTTCTAGTGATGCACTTGAAAACAACGCTATAAAACGTGGGCTGAAGACGAGATCACTTCCTACAAGATTAGGAACTAGATAGCATTTGTTTGTTTGTTTCTTTGTTTTAATTTACCATTTAAAAATATATCCAGGATTCAACGCTGTGGCTCATTTCATTGAACTCTGGAAAACGTTGTCATAGTTTTCATTATCCAGGTGTTAAAGGCAACGTGGCACACTTAAGTGGCAGAGGTTTCGAGGACGATCTCTTACTGACCTCTCCCACTAGAACTCACCCAAATCACCACCCTTGCTCACCAGGACCACAGCCATGGCCTCCTAACCCATCTCCCTGCTCCCCACCCAGGTCTCCAGCTGATGATGGCCTTTATCAGCTGGCAGGGGAGAAGTTCTTTTCCAATTATAATCAGATTGTGGAACTCTCCTGCTCACAATGCTCCGATGGCATTCCATCGTGTTTGTCGCAAAAGCCAAATGCTTCACCCGGCCCGACAGGGTCCTACATGGTCTGCCGACTTCCTGTGTGTCTTCACGCTTCACCATCCTCGGCCACCCTGTCTTCACGGCAGTGACAGTGCCCTCCTT
Organism: Cabassous unicinctus; assembly: GCA_029593785.1. Lineage (NCBI taxonomy): Eukaryota > Metazoa > Chordata > Mammalia > Cingulata > Chlamyphoridae > Cabassous > Cabassous unicinctus. The sequence goes on along the minus strand of JAQZBX010016300.1, from coordinate 7,094 downwards.
GCTGTTCCTTTTGGGTATGCCAAGCACACCTTCTCCCCAGGAACGTCACCTGGCACACCCGTGCCCTGTCAGGACTGCCTCACTTTCTTCAGGTGTCCAATGACCTGTCACACTGCCGGTGATGTCTCCCCTGACCATTCTCTAAAGAGAGTATCAGCCCCCACCCCTTGCTCTCTCACTCCTTATGCTCCTTATATTTTCTCATATATTTTGTTATCTATTTTCTTTCATATTTTCACTCATCACCACCCGAAGTATTTTATATTTACTTGTCTATTTGTTCATTGTCTTCCCCCACCCTTCTTGCCACTAGAATTTAGGCTTCTTGAATGCAAGTATTCTGTCCTTTCTATTCACTGTACACCCAGTGCTTTAAAAAAGGGGCTTAAAATATAATAAATGCTCAATAAATATGTGTTGGGTGAATGAATGAATGAAACTTTAAAAAATGAAGAGTGAATATTCAATTTTCAGATGTCCTATTGAGTTTCTTTAAGTATGGTGCTACATCACAATAATTCAACTTACATCTTAGCAACCTTCAAAAATGTACACATTAGTTATAAGAAGATCTCCGTACTCACAGTGGAATTAAGCAATGCTAATATAATGGGAGAGAGTTCTGGATTTGAAAGTTTTTTGTGAGTTTATTTTTAATTAAAACATTATTTCTGGATTTGTAAAATAAAATGTCCTATTTTTTGGAGATGGTATTGTTTCCTTTATGACTATTTCACATTTCCCAGTACCTCTCATGTAAATTGGAGGATAGAAAAATAATAAAGTATTACATATAGAATTCCTCAAAGTGAACAGAACACATGGTGATTTATTGCAGTCTTAGTCCCATGATTTGCCTCCATTTTACTAATTTCAAGTGGCTCTCAAGCGTCACCTGGTCCTGGGAGAACCGCGCTGTTTTTTCCACAGTTGCATTGGCCGCCTTCCTCTGGCCTTGTGCTCAGCCACACGCAGAGCTGGGAGCGGCAAAGGCCTTGGCATGGGATGCTATTGTCATCCCAGCAAGAACAACAGCCATCAGCCCCACTGTGAACCGAGAGAGCCAGGGACAACCTGGGATCCACACCACTGGCGCAGAATTAGCTCCAACATTTTTCTCTTCCTATTTCCTTGACCATTTCCTTCCCAGTTAATGAAAAAATAATTTTTAAACAGCCCGTATTTCTCAGGCATAGTCCCTTCCTGAGGTTCACTTTTATTTCTAAATGACGTACGCTCTCTCCTTCCAACTCTTGGACATGTAAGCGTGCTGATTTCAGTACTGTGCCAAGTGGTAGTTAAATGCCCTGCAGTTCAGAAACTCAGTATTAGTATGAATTATTACTGCAGGTCATTTCAGCAAGATCAGTCGTGAATGGGAGATATGAATTCACATATCCTCTTCCTCCTTGTGCTTCCAAAATAGAAATAACCCCTAGCATCGCTGTCGGTTCAGTGTCTGCACTACATATTTCATAACGGCTCGTCTGTTCATTGGCTCTGCCACCGTCTATGTCGGATATGCTTCGGTCATAAGCATGTTTCTTTCTCTCAGCTGTGCTCTCGGGAATATTCCAAATATCTCTCCTCCAGGCTCATTTGGCTGTACTCTGACACAGTAATTAAAACATGTGAGCTTTAACGCCATCAAATTTCACCTGCCAATGTTTTAGAGAAGTGGTGAGTCTTAAACAGGCAGCATTACTTTATTCCCAGGTTCAAAAATAAAAGAATACTGAGATGAAGGAACTATTATATTTATATATTCTAGAGGGTTCAAAGTAAAGAACTTAAGGAAAGATATTTTAAAAAGAAGAGTGTGGTAGATTATTTTGTGGTTTGATCTTATTGATGATTTGTAATTTTGCCTCCCATCCCCGTTATCAAAGGGATAATTATTCTGTTTTCAACTGTAAATTTTCTTCTGCACATTGTTAAGTTCCAATTTAAATATTCAGACTTCCTGGTAAATTAGGTAAATTCATAATTGGGCACAATGTGAAGACCATCATGCTCAGTACCATTCTGTGGGACAGTAGCAGCCTCACTCCCTATCTGGCATGGTCCTACCACTCATGACATCCATAACTGGGTTTCCAGGACTGAACCTTCGCTCAGCTTTCATGGATGAATGTTCAGTTTAAGCACAAATGTATGAACCAAAAAGCCATCTGTACCTGGCGCTCGGTTCTCTTCAATAAACAGATGACCTAGTGTAGACTACCCGCACTTGCTTACAGAGCTCTCACTACGGGAGGACCTAGTCATGCAAAACATGGTTGCAAGGTGGAACAGATTGTAGCCAGTGCCCATGGCTGAGAGCAGGTGTCAAAGGCTCTCACATTCACCTTGATGTGTGCTTTCAGGTCTTTGTAAGGAAGTCTAATAGACACAGGATCCCAGGGACTGTCACAGAGAATTCAGTTTGGGCTCAGTGGTTAAATATAGCCAACCCTGTGAAAATATCTTTCTTTTTTCTTTTTTTAAATTTAACTCAGTTGAGCTAACCTTACTATTTGGGGTCACTGCTCTATTTGTAAAGTCAAGACATCTCTGATCATTGTCTTAAATGAACAGTATATGTTTGAAATTGTTCTCACATTCTTTTTCAGAGTTGTGATCACAATGAGATGATACACATTTCAGTAATTTTACAAAACTCTCTGTTCATGTAATGTTTAAGATCCACGTGAGCTTAGCTGGAGTTAGGTAGGGCTTTTCATGGGTGGCCACAAACTAGGATGAGGGTTACTGCTACGTGTTCTAGACACAGCAGGGAGGCTTGGTTCACTCCTGCCACAGAGCATCAAGGACAAATCCCCTCTGGCAAAATGTCTGACCAAAGCAGGCGTGATTTTGAACCACAAACAAACGGGGGCAACAGTCTTGAATAATTACCTTTAGATATCTTAACAGGTTCTTGGCTGGAAAAGAGGAGATGCAATTAAATATTGAGAAAGAATATGTTTATATATGGTTTTTTAAAACCTAACTGCAAATAATGTTTTATGCATAAATATTATTCTTAAACTCTTCTATCAGTATTAACCCCAAATAAGAGTCGCACTTTGGAGGAACTTAAATTGATGAGATTTTTTTTGTTATTACAGTTCGTTCAGAGACTTATTACTTTAGGTTCACTATTAAATATTTTAAGCAAGATTTGCTGTTGAAAAATGGAAGATTTAGAAAAACTTAAAGATTTTCATTTATTCATAGCTGTTATGATCATAATGAAGGCAGAGGCTACTATTAGAAGGGATGAATCAGGGTAAATATAGTGGCAGAAACACATGTCCTTCTTAATTGTTCTTCCTTCCTGAGGGTACTAGTCTTTAGTGTTGACAAATAGCATCCTATATAAATAGAATATTTAATACATATTCTTGCTTTATTATATAGACATCATTGTGTTACCTCTGCTGGAAATAGATTTTGTTTTCTCTACTATTTATAATAAAGAAATTAGGCAGCTGTAACTTATATGCTTAGGGACAGGGTACTCATGTCTCCCTTTCTAATTGTATGAGGAGTTTGGAAACTATTTGCTACTATAAAATTAAATTTGGAATATATACATATGGATAAAGAAAAGAATAAAAATAATTTACTTACCTATTTCCCAAAGTCAACAAAACTGTCAATAAATTGATATGTATCCTTCCACTTTATATAAAATAATTTGCCTAGTTAATATTATAAAATATATCAACTTTGTAAGTTATTTAGATGCACAGAAGTTAATATTCATTTTGGAAATTCAGTCGCCTGCAAAATTCTCAAAGTAGCAATTGTAGTTAAAAATAACTTTCTGCAAGATATTTAAAATGTGTTTTATTCTCCCAAACATTGAAAATTTGAATTTCATTCAAACATCACTGGTAACATAAATTGTCCTAAATCGTCCGACAAGATCTCCTGATTAGCATGCTGTGTAATACCAAGAAACTGAAGAAAATCACACATTTTGATATGACAGACATCCATATCATTTTGAAGTAATTTGGACTGATCTGAGTATATTTATCTTATTTTCATATTCTGGCCACTAAATATTTTGCAAAGCTAACTAAAAGACATTTCAAAGCCACATAATAATTATTCTGGGGTTTTTTTTGTTTTTTTTTTTTATCTATTGAGATTTTCTAGGATTTCTAGTAATCAAACTTTTTGAGCCTTGTACATTTCAAATCATGCATCTGATGGATAATCAATGCATTGTTAAGTGGTATTAATACATAATGTTTTGTTATATGTCTCAAAATAGAGAATTTGAATAACTGTGAATAAAAAGTGGAGTTGAATACAAAAAAAGGAATTGAGTAAAATATAGAAAAATCACAAAAGTGTGAAAATTAGTGGTAGATCATGTTTTTTTAAGAGAGAAGAATTTTCTTCTATTTCTCTGGCATGTTAGAATTCAATTAGAACCTATATTCATTTATATTCATAAATGCAGCAGTCTCCATAAAAAGTTAAGCCCAAACTTCTCTCATCATATGTAATTTGTCATTCCTTCATTAGTAATTTATAATGAGAAATATACTTCTATTTCATTCTCTAGCATTTCAGTTGGAGAAATAGCTACTTTTAGTTCTTGAAAAATGAGCTACTTTTTACTGAAGTAAATTATTGAACAATTTGAATATCATGGTGTTGCATTCCTTTCCATTCAATCTTTATAATTATAATTGTAAGATTAAAAGACAATATAGGATAAAGCTGTGGTTAATGGTCATCCTTTAGGAAATGCTTATTTTGTTTTTTTCTTTGGCAGCTCCTTTTAGGTGACAGTGGTTTCCACATGGGTCAAAACAAGAAGGAAGATATTAGGACAATTACAATAGTTCAAGTGAAGAAGTATTTGCTACTTGTCCTCGCATGAAAAGAAAGTATATCTCCCAAATTCTCAGAATTTCATACCAGTTTCTTTACTTGTGAAAGTACTCCACTTCTGTCCTATATAAAAAATTGTAATAATAAAAACATCCCTTAATAGTCACAATTATATTATACACATGCCTGAGTGCTTTATGGCATTCCCAGGTGAGTGTGGCCAGGTTAAGTAAGAGCTTAACTGTGCTCATTGTAAGTATTTCAGTATCAGGGGCCTGTGGCCCTTTCTTTTCTTCATTATAGGGGCTTCCAGCCCATGAAACAATGCCTAACACCATCAGTTTTCAGTGTGGGAGGGGGAAATGCAAATGCCTCGAGGCACACAATAGGAAAAGAAATTGTACACTAGGCCAGTTCGCCTTAGAGGAGAGGAACACAGCATGGATTTTACTGAGTCTCTTATCTTGATGAATGCAATTGGCAACTGCTGATACAGGCTTTATCTGCTTCTGTGTTCATGCTTGTTTGGAATGCCTGCTAGCCAATGGCATTTGGAAGCTAAAGATAAAAACTTCCAGTGAGTATGATTGCTCCCTCTGGGGAGGCTTCCCCTTATGCTGATGGACCCTGTAAACTTGTGCAATGGATTAACTCTTGCTCACACCTGATGTAGGCTGGCACTGCTCGGGCTAGCGCCCTGCTCCACATAGCTTCTCATCCAGAACCCAGAGTAGGAGAGCAGCCATGAGCTGGTATTTTTTTTTTATCTGGGCCATGCCATTCTCAAGGCAGAGGAAGAAAAAAGACAAATTGGAAGAAACTCAATGCCTCTCATCATTTCTGCTTACATGTAGATAAATCAAGTTTGCTCACATTCCACCCAAAGTGAATGGGACAAATATATTTTCTCCAACTACGGGGAGTCATTGTAAGTCATTTTGTAACGAGTGGAGGTTATGATCCTCTTACAGGGATGGCTGTACAGAAGTAATTAAGACAACCGTACAATCTCCCGTAATATTCCAAAAATCTAAAAGCTGGTAGAAAAGTATTGAATCTGAATTCATCTCTTAATACTCCTATGTTCAGCTGTATGAATATAGACTATCATTTAATATCCATCTACCTCCTGCAATATAACACTTGTGTTACCAACTGTATCAGTCAGCCAAAGGGGTGCTGATGCAAAGTACCAGAAATCTCTGGGCTTTTATAAAGGGTATTTATTTGGGGTAGAAGCTTACAGTTACCAGGCCATAAAGATCCAACACAAGGTACAATAAGAGGTACTTTCTCACCCAAGTAAGTTGCCACATGTTGAAGAAAGATGGCAAGCAGTCTCCTTCCTCCTTCCTCTTAAGGTTCCCTGGGCCCAGCTTCTTCTCATCTCAGCTGTAGCTGGCATAGGGTTTGTTTCCTTCCAGGCTTTCTCAGCTCAGCTGCTCTGTTTTCTTCAGCTGCAAACTATCAGGCAAATGGCTCATCTCTCTTCCTGGGGCCACAGGATCAAAGTTCTCTCCTCTGCCCTGCCTATGGAGGACTCTTCCTTCCTGTGCCTTCCCCTGTGTGTCTTCTTGAGTGAGTGTCGGTTTATATAGCCCACCAAGGGGGTGGGGACTTAACCTAGTTACACCCTACTGACTGGTCGAATCAAAGCCCTAATCTTAACATAATTTAATCAAAGACATCTCAGCTGAATCTAATGCAATCAAAGGGCATCATGCCCAGAGGAACAGACCAGTTTAATTTAGAATCTCTCTTATTGGATTTCATAAATAATCTCAAACTGCCACACCAACCTAACAAGGTTCAGGACCAAATGAGATGAAACGTGCAGAAGGGCAGTACTAACTGTGAAGAACTATGCAAGTTCATGTGATGAAACTCTTGTCAAAAGTAACAGTCATTCCTAGAAGGAGCAGTTTAAGTGAGGAGACCAGCCCCTTCTTCTAAAAGAGACAAGACACAGATTGTGTTGAGTTTTAAAAATTTGTGGAGAGTAACAATGCCCAAGAGTATACCCCCAATTTTGATTTAGTTTATTCTTTTCCATGTAATGTTTTCTGTCTAATAGAAAGAACTTTGGGACACATTTGCACGTTACATTATTATTAGTAGTAGGAATGGTAGTAAAAGAACCTCCTCAAAAATCAATATACATGTGGCAATAATGATACTTTTGCTTAAAAATGAGATAGTGGGGGGCTGATGCAGCTCAAGTGATTGAGTGACTACTTCCCATGTACAAGGTCCCAGGT
>JAQZBX010016299.1:0-36628 GCA_029593785.1 Cabassous unicinctus | reverse complement strand
CCGCATGCGTCCAGAAGCAGTCGTGGACGGAGACGAAGGTGAGGCCCTTCCTGCGAGGCGGGGGCGTGAGCAGGCCCCGGCGGGGGTCTCTCGCGTCAGCGGGGATGCCTGTCTCAGGAGCCCTGGAGGCCGCAGCCCCGCCCCAGGCCCGCCCCACCCCCACCCGCGCGGCTGCACCCGGGCCTGTGCTGCGCCCCAGGCGCACCTGTAGCAGTGCAGCGCCGTGAGCATCATGTGCGACGAGTCCAGCGAGTGGATGAAGTTGGGCGGGAAGCCGTTCTTCTGCTTCAGCGTGTTGGGCTTCCTGGGGGGCGCTGCGCTCAGAGCCGCGCATGCGCCCCGCCCGCCAGGCCCCCCAGGCGCCCCCCCCAGGGCCCCGTCCTGCCCCCACCCCGGGCCCCTGCACCCCCCACTCACTGGCTGCTGTCACAGCTGCTCATGAAGCTCAGGCTCTGGATGCCGCCCTTGATCTGGGGGTGGGGGTGTGTGAGTTGTGGCCGTAGGCCCCCGGCACAGGCCTGACGGGGTAGGGGGCACGTACCGTGCACTTGGAGGCACGGTGGTAGGGCTGTACGATGGGGACGCCCAGCGGCGTGACCCACTCCACGGTGTCGCCCATGAGCGCGATGAGGCGGGCACTCTCCGTCAGCCAGTGCTGGGGGTGCGAGTCCAGGTTAGCGGGGCCGGCGGGGGGCGCTGTGCCCGGCTGTGGGTCCCTTGGGGGGCTGGACATAGGGGGTCCCTTGGGGGGCCAGGCACAGGGGCCACAGAGTGGACTGGGTGCCGAGGGACCCTTGGAGTAGGCTGGGCATGGGGGGTTGGGCGTGGGGCCAGGCGTGGGGGCCCCTCGGGGTCCCTCAGGGTCCGGGCGCACCTGGATGGCCCGGGTGCTGGAGAACATCTCCTGGAGGCTGCTGAACACCTGCCGCACCAGGTAGTGCGAGGCCTCCCACACGAACTCCTGGGGGGCGGTCGGGGGCACGGGGCTCTGTGTGGCCTTCCATGCCCAGCCCACCCATGCTCCCCGCCGCCCCCCACTGCTGGGACCCAGGGCCGCGGGCCGCGCACCTGGGGGAAGTCGCTGAGCTCCTGGAGGCGCTTCTCAATCTGCAGGCGCCCGCCGTAGCGGGTGACCCCGTACACCACGGTCATCACCGTCTGCTTGACCACCTTGCGGCTGACGAAGCCCTCCAGCACCCGCGCCACCTGCACGCCCCGCGCCGCGTCCTGCGCACGGGCCACCTCCACCTGGGCAGGCAGGGGGCGTGGGCTGGGTCCCTGCTGGCTGCCCCCAGCCCCCCGTACGGAGGCCTGTGGCCAGGAGCGCGAACGAGGCACCCACCTGCGCAGCCACGCCGCTGTACACGTCCTGCGGCTCGTCCGAGGGCATCAGGTTCACGGAGGCGGCCCCCACGCTGTCGCGGCCCAGGGCGGCGTAGTGCTGCAGGCCGTTGCAGGAGCCGTCCTGGGAGGGGACACTGAGGCTCGGGGCGGCAGCGACGCGCCTGCGGCCCCTCGGCCGCCACCTCGCCCACAACCCCAGGGCAGCCTCCGGGCGTGGCCAGGAACCTGCACATCAACGCGAACCTCGGAAACCTCCAACATGGTGACCGAGCGCGCGACACGGACCCACCTGGTGGACGGGGAAGTGGGAGACATACGCGGTGGGGTCGGGGGCGCGCACGGCCTGCGCAATCTCCATGCAGCAGGCCAGGGTCTGCCAGGGCTCATCCGCGTCCATCCACCACCGCCGGCCCTGTGGGGCAGACGTGCATGACGAGGGCTGGCACGGAGCAGCCCGCCTGGAAAGAAGGTTCCAGAGAGATGGGGACGCCGAGCGCGAGCGGGGAACGCTGCAGGAGGAACCGGGGTCTGGGGGCCGAGGGCAGGGGCCGGGCCAGGGGAGGGGGCAGGCCCGACGCGGCCACGGCCGCCCCCACCGTCATGGGCCGGTCGGCAGAGTCCAGGATGTCGTCCATGACCGCGTCAGCGAAGGCCAGGCGGGCGGGCAGCGGCTCACGCTTCTTGAGGCCGGTGAGGTTGACCAGGTGCAGCTTGAGCCAGTTGAGGCCGTGGGGGCCGAGTGCGCGGCCCTCGGCGAACTCCAGCAGCGCGCGCGCCTGGTCGCTGCCCAGGTGGCTGAGGTGTGGCGGGCAGGGGTAGGTGCGGCCGCGGAAGTCCATGCTGTGCGGCAGCCAGAAAGTGCGCTGCCGCAGGTGCTGCGCCAGCGAGAGGCGGTACAGGGCGTCCGCCCGCAGGCTGTGCAGCTCACGCGCCGCCTTCAGGCGCAGTGCCAGCTCGCGCCGCCACTCGGCCCTGTGGGCGAACGAGGTGGCGGGCGGCGGGTGGGTGGCGGGCAGTGGGCGCACCCTGCCGGGCGGGGGCGGCACGCTGAGGCGGGTGCTGCCCTCGGTGGTGAAGAGCCCCAGGACCAGGTCCAGCACGCGCCCATTGATGCGCCAGGCGCAGTTGCCAAGCTGCGTGAGGGTGTCGAGCGCGCCATGCAGGGCGGCGGGCGGGCAGCTCTCCAGCAGGCCCTGGTGCTGTGTGACGCCCTCCATGGAGCGCATGAGCTTGGTGGGCGTCAGCAGGAAGGCGCCCATGTGCGGCGAGCTCCAGGGCAGTGGCGGGCACAGCATGGGCATGTCGGCCGCCTCGAAGGTCAGTGTGGGCTCCGCTGCGGCCACCCGCAGCTGCGAGAAGGCTGGGTGCGGCTTCACGATGCCGATCTGCGGAGATAGGCCAAGCTCAGGAGGCGGGCGTCCCAGCTCAGGCACGGGAACGGACGCCCACACCGTCTTCTGCTAACAGGCGCCGGTGTGGGCACGACCCGGGACCCCCTGCGCCACGCGGGTTCCACAGATCGCACCGGGCTTTCCCGTCAGACGCCTCCACAGCATCCCAAGACTGAGAAGACACTGAGAAGGGAGTGCTGTTCCCACGTGGGCCAGAGCCCCCATGCCAGCCCCCTCCCAGGGCCAGGCCCTGCGCCCTGCGGCGGCTCAGGCACCACCCACAGGCAGAAGAGGCCTCAGTTTCCCGGGTGGCTGGTGGACGGCCCCTCGCCCCCTCCCAAGCCCTCCCTGGTGCCCCCAAGTGCCCCCACCTGGTGGGAACTGCGGAAGGAGTACACGTGGTAGAGTGCGGGGATGAGCTGGGGGCTGCCCTGGGGGCCGGCCAGGCTGCGTGGCATCTGCACGGCCTGCACCAGCACTTCAGCCAGCTGCTTGCCCAGTTGCATCAGCACGGGTAGGGGCCACGGCTGCTCGGCCGGGGCCTCGGGCGGGTCGGCGGCCCCCAGTGCCTCCCAGTACTGCCGCGGCAGGCAGGGCTCAGCGACCTGCGGTGGGGGGGTGGGGGCGAGGTGATCGGGCATGGCCAGGGGTCCACACAAAGCCAGAACCCTGGCAGAATGATGGAGAAGTGTTACTGCCCGCGCCCTGCCCCTTGGGGTGGGGTTGGCATGGCCCGGGCGGCAGCCCTGGGACCAGATGGACACTCGGCGCAGCCGCACACTGGGCAAGGCGGGAGGCTGCCGAGAGTTCAGCTTTTGGGGGAACTAGATTTACAGAGTGACTACACGTATTACAATGTTTGGTTCTCAACAAAAAAACTTGCAAAACACCAAGGAGAGAGGAATGTACGGCCAGTCACAGGACAACAACTCGATGGCAACTACTCCAGAGGAAGTCCAGCCTCTGGAATTACTATCCAAAGATCTCAAACCAACTCTCTCAAATGAACAATGAACTAAAGACACCAGGAAAACAACGTGCGAACAAGTGGGAATTTCAACAATGAGACGGAAATAATAAAGAGCCAAATGTAAATTCTGGGACTGAAAAGTACAATAATTGAATCGAGAAGTTCAACAGAGAGGTTCACAGCAGACTGGAGAAGGCAGAAGCCGTGCGAACGGCGTGTCTGTGGGGCCTTCTGGCTCACAGCACCGCGCGAGGCTGCCACTCCTCGGCGACCTCCTGCCCACGTTCCAAATGGCACTGAACGTGCTGCGTCAGAGTCTGCGTCTCAACACGCGCTGCAGAACTCTTCCTCCCGCCGATGCTGTCAGTGTTTCCCCCCAAGTCCCGGCACCCAGTTGGCAGGCACGTGCGCAGCGCCAACCCGATGCCAAGGCACAATTACACGCTAACCTGCCTCTGAACAAGGCGAAGTTCCTCAGCAGAGCACCGGCAAACTGAGTCCAAGGGGTTACTCGCCAGGACCAAGTGGGATGCAGCCAGGCCTGCAAGGCTGGTGTAGCACCGACGGAGCGAATACGCCATGAAGTAGGATGAGGGGGACAAAGCCACGGGATCATCCCAGGGGACACCGGAAAAGCGGCTGACAAGAGCCAGCACTCCCGCTTGACAAAAACGCTCAGCAAACCAGAACAGAAGGCATCTTCCTCAGCGTGACGAAGGCTACCTGTGAATCACCTCCACCAAACAGCACAGTCCACGATGAAGGACGGAAGCACCCCTCTAAGACCAGGAACCGGACAGGGTGCCGCCGTCACCACCGCTACTCAGCATTGTGCTGGAGGGTCTATCCAGAGCAATCGAGAGAGAGAGAAATAACGGGCATCCAAATTATTGAAAAAGGAAAAACAAAACTATCTGTATTTGCAGGTGACGTGATCCAATATATTGAAAGTTCAAAGGAATTCACAAAAAAGTTACTAGAGCTAATAAACGAATTCAACAAAGTCGCACAGTATAAGATCAAGACGCAAAAATCAATTATGTTCCTATACACTATCAATCAACAATCTGAAGAGGAAATTAGAAAACAAAAATTCCATTTACAATAGCATCTGAAAAAATGAAACATGAACAAGAATATAAAAGACCTATATGCTTTACATGGGTTGTATGGTTTATGAATATATTTCAATAAAACTGAGAAAAAATGAAAATAAAAGACTTGTACATTGGAAAGTAAGAAACGCTACTGAAAGAAATTAAAGAAGACCTCTACAAGTGTAAGACACAAACGAAACAAAATAAAATGCAAAAAAAATAATAAGACAACAAATGGTAAGACATCCCATGTTCACACTTTTCGTAGAAATGGAAAAGCTGATCCTCAAATTCATACAGAATTGCAAAGGACCCCAAAAAGCCAAAACTGTCTTGAGAAATAACAAAGCTAGGAGTCACATTTCCCAATTTCAAATCGTTCTGCAAAGCTGCAGTAAGCAAAACAGAGTGGTGCTGGCACAAAGACAGACGACCCAGGGACTGAGCCCTAACTCCAGAGACAGAGCCTCACAGCTACGGCCGACTGACTTTCTATTTTACCGGGAGGTCCCAGGGATCAAACCCGGGTCCCTCCATGTGGGAGACGGAAACCCAACCATTTGAGCCACATCCGTCCCCCCCAACTGACTTTTGACATATACAAAAATCAACTCAAAATGGGTCAAAGACCTCAACAGAAGAGCTGAAACTGTAACTCCTGGAAGACAACAGAGGTGCCAAATCTTCACAACCTGGAATTCGGCAGTGGATTCTTAGGACACCAAAAGCACAAAACAAAATTTCATTAAGTATTACAACCTTTTGTGCGTAGAATGGAATCATCGAGAAAGTGAAGACAGCCTACAGGATGGGAGGAAGCAGTTGTAAACCACGTATGTGACAGGGGCTTTACATTCCAGAACACGCAAAGAACGTCTACAGCTCAACAAGACACACAACCCAATTGAAAAACAGATAAAGGACCTGAATGGATATTTCTCCAAAGATATGCCAATGGCCAATAAGCACAAAGATGTTCAACATCATTAGCCACTAGGGAAATGGAAACGAAAACGGTGAGATGCTAACTTGCACTGACGGCGGGAATGTAAATTGGTGCAGCCACTGAGCAAAGCAATATGGCGGTTCCTCAAAAACCTGAGATTTACCGTATGAGCCGGTAACCCAGCTTCTGGGTTTTATGTACAGAGAATGAAAACGGGTCGCAAACAGATATTTGCACCCTAGTGTTTACTGCCACACTATTCACAACAGCCAAAAACTGAAAACAACCCAAGTGTCCGTCGACAAACAAACAATAGTGGTCCACCGGGAAGCGGATACGGCTCAAGCAGCTGGACGCCCACCTACCACACGAGCGGTCCCGGGTTTGATTTCCGGTGCCTCCTAAAGAAGTCAAGCAAGGTAGCGAGCTGGTGTGACGGGCTGGCACATCAACTGATGCAACGAGGAGGTACACAGAGAAATACAACGAGAGACACAACGAGCAGGGAAGAGAGGTGGCTCAAGAGAGGGCTCCGCCCTCCCACCTGGGAGGTCCCAGGTTCAGCTCCCGATGCCTCCTAAAAAGAAGACGAGCGGACAGGAAAGGCAAACAATGAAGCGGGGTGGGGGGGAGGATTAATAAAATAAATCTTTAAAAAGGAAAAAAGTCCACCCACGCAGTGGAATGCTGCTCAGCCGTAAGAAAGAAGAACTCTTAGACGCAACGCGGCCGAGCCCTGAAAATGCGATGGACAGTGAAATAAGCAAGATGCCTGAGGGCAGACGTTAAGGTGCCGCTCAGGAGAGGCGTCTGGAAACAGCCACCCCGCAGAGACAGGAAGCACGGAAGTGGCCTGCGGACGTGCAGGGAGAGCGGCAGGCAGGGCGGTGGGGGCGTCCGGCCGGCTCACCTGGGCGTCGGAGGCCAGCAGGTGGAGGTACTGCCTGAAGCGCTCCTGGAAGGCCTGCAGCTGCCGGCCCCGCTGCTTGCTCTGCACCAGGTGCCGGTTGAACACGCGCAGGCCCAGCTCCTGCGCCAGCTGGATGAGGGACTCGCCCTGCGAGGGCAGGGCCTGCAGGGCCTGGGGGGACGGGGCCGTGAGCCCCTCCTCCCATGAGGCCCTGGACACAGGCCAGGCCCACACGTCCCAAATGGGGAGGGAGCCCGTGTGCGTGGGGGTCGGGGGCATCTGGGTCCACTTGGGGGGACAGGAGGCAACGGGGTTTTCAAATCCTCGGCGACAAGGAGATTTGAGGTCACCAGGTGTGGGGAGGGGCGGGGCGGGGCTGCCCCCAGTGTGGGGGAAGGGCACAGGTTTCTCTACGGGGTGAGGGAATGTTCTGGAATTAGTGGTGCTGGCTGCACAACCCTCTAAACAGGCTAAAGTCCACCGAAGTGCTTAAACGGTGGACTGCACGGAGCGTGGATTCTCTCTCAATTGAGCCGTTACCTGCCCCAAAAAGAGGCATCGCTCCACATGGGGGCGACCGCGGAGCCCACGCGAGGGGTCTTGGGCAGACGGGTCCCTCACTCCAGCTCAGAGCCGGGGGTCTGCCGAGCAGCACCGCCTCAGCCTGGGCCGGCGAGGGCCAGCGAGGGCTCCGGGCACGGGCAGCCCTGCTCTGTGAGGGACTCCCAAGGTCCGCTTTCCAAGAAACTTCCCCTTTTACATTAAACCACAGAGCACCCGTGAGGGTGGGAGACGGCTCCCAGCCCCCCAGCACCCCCCAGGCCCCCGCCTGCCCCCGGCCCCCGACCTGACCTGCATCAGCAGCTGCACGTACTCCTGCTCGCTGAGCAGGCACAGGTACGGGTAGAGGGAGGGGCGACCGCAGCGCGTGGCGCTGTCCAGTTCTGCCTTGGTGTCCTGCAGGGCCTGGCGCAGCGCCGCCTCCCACCTGGCTCGCAGGGCCTTGAGCGTCTTCCGCTGCGGGTGGGACGCAGGCTGGGGTCAGCGGCGCACGCCCCCCTCGGCCCCGCCCCGCCCCCGGCCCGCCAGGCCCTCACCGCCTCCAGGACCTCCGGCGTCAGCGGCTGGGCCTTCTCCACGGACTCGACCTGGACGCTGGAGGCCAGCTCCGCACGCAGCTGCTGCTGGAAGAGGCCCTCAAGTGTCTTGAGGGGCAGGTGCAGCTTCGGGTAGGACACGGGGCCTCCCTGTGGTGGGGGCGGCGGGATCAGGGCCGTGGGCCTCACAGGAAAGCGGGTGCAGCGCATCGAGGGGCACCGGCTGCCTGGCGGCGCCCGGGGAAGCTGCTGACCGGGCAGCCTTGGAGCAGAGCGAGCGAGCGGCCGCCTGAAACCAAGGTGCCCGCAGCGGCTGAGCCCAGCTCACGCCGGGCAGCAGAGGGGGTGGCCGGGCATCAGCAGACAGGGAAGCCAGGCGTGGTCCGCACGGCGGAACGATATCCCGCCAGAGACGAGGCTCGCTACCCGCCGAACGCGGGTGAACCCCCAAAATGGCACATTGAGCGGAAGCAGCAGAGAGACGCCACGCAAGTCCACGGACACAGAAAGCAGATTTGGGGCGCCTGGGGGAGGGGGTGTGCGGTGGCTGCCAGTGGCCCAGGGTCTCCCTTTCAGGGCTGAGAAT
Organism: Cabassous unicinctus; assembly: GCA_029593785.1. NCBI lineage: Eukaryota > Metazoa > Chordata > Mammalia > Cingulata > Chlamyphoridae > Cabassous > Cabassous unicinctus. The sequence goes on along the minus strand of JAQZBX010016299.1, from coordinate 28,287 downwards.
GTTCTGGAACTAGGCACGCCCCTGCGTCATCCACGTTCACCAGGGAACTCTGCGCCGGCCCTGGCAGCCCTGTCCCACCCCGGGGAGTGTGGTAAGGGGTGAGGGTGCCCCTGGCCCCCCGCGTGACTGTGTGGCCTGTTCACACCCCACTCTGCTCCCCCTCAGGAGCTCCTTCCAGAGCCTTCCGCTTCTAAGCCCCTACTGGGGTCCAGACCCCACCCTAAACCTTGAGCTCAGCGGCCCGAGAGACGGGGGCAGGGTCTGGCAGCGCACACGGCCAGGGCTCCTGGAGGGGCCCCAGGCCGCCGACAGGGATGGCAGAACCCGGGCTGCGCACCTTGGCGTAGAGATCTCGCAGCAGCGGCGAGGTGTTGACGGGGGGCGGGGGCCGCGGTGGCGGGCTGAAGGTGGGCTCGGCCTTGTTCACGGCGCGCAGGACGGCGGCCCGCTCCTCCGCAGACATGGGCACGGCCAGGAAGAGCTCGGCCAGCTGCAGCCCATCCCGGGCCGCCTGCTCCAGGCACCTGCGGGCGGCACCGGCAGGGGTCTGCTGAGGGCCCGCCCCGCCCCTGCCCCTCTTCAGGCCGCCCCCGCTGGCCCCGGCAGCCCTGGCCCAGGGTCAACAGGGAGGGAGAAGTCGAACCACCGTCGCTGTGTTGACTCAATGCGCACATGCCACGTACGGAACAGACCAATGAGCAGCGCACAGTGGGTCACGTCACAGGCCGCATCCGTGCCGAGACAGCCGCGCAGGTGGGCCCCAGGCACAGGTGCCGCCCAGGCGGGCTCAGCCGGCCCCACCGTGGAGCCCGAGAGCCGAGCCCTCTGCACCACCACCCCGCGCTGTCTTATCGGCTCAGCTTCACGGAAGAAAGTCAAAGCCGGTGTAAAAAAGACCCTGGCCCCCGCGCCCACGGCGTCCCCAAGGCCAGACCTGCTCGAAACCCACGCACAGCCCTGTGCGCTCTCGTGGCGAAGTCTGACCCCTCAAAGTTGTGCGTCCAGGCCCCCCACGCTGCAGCCAGATCCCAGCCAGCCCTTCACTCGCTGGACTCGCCCGAGGAGGCTGCACAGGGCCCCTCCCGCACATGCTGCAGGTCCCAGCATGGGCACCGGGACCCCAGACCAGGGCAAGCGCCGCTCAGCGCATTCAGCCTGAGAGCTCTGTCGCCGCCCCACTGGGCCAGGAGACCCAAGAGGCAGAGATGGGACCCCCACGGTGTCCCTGACACCCACACAGGCCCGGGGAGGCTTCAATGTGGACGTGGCCCTGGAGCGGGGGCAGGGCCTGCCTACCTGCGGACGGTCCTGGCGTCCTGGTCCAGCCGACCCATGCACTGGAGGGCGGCCGCGTACGACTGCAGGTCAGGGTTGAGGCCAGCGTCTTTCACCATGATGAACACGTACACCAGCTCCTTGAGGGAGCCCTGGGGAGCCCCGCTCCGTGTGAGGGCCCAGGGCAGCCCAGCCTCCACCATCTGCCCACCCCACTGCTCCTCAGACCCCGACTTGTGCTCCCCATGGAGAGAAGGTCGTGCAGTGGCCAGTCTTCTAAGTGCTTTGGCTTCAGTTTGTTCTTCCTTTTCTAATTTCCTGGGGTCTAAGGTAAGGTAACTGATTTGAAATACTTCTTTTTTAAAGTAGACGTTATGGCTATGAATTTCCCTCTGAGCACTGCCTTTAGCTACTCCTCGTCAGCTTTGGTGTTGCTTTCATTTTCACTCATCTCAGAGTACTTTCTAATTTCCCTTGAGATCTCTCCTTTGACCGTTTGGCTACTTAAGAAACTGTTATTTATGAACCTTTTTCAAAGGGAAAAAAAATTCCCCAACATCCTCCACCCCACAGTCCTGCACCCTAACTTAAGACATGCTGTCACCTCACCACCATGGTGCTGGCGAGAGGGGATGGCCGTGGCTGGGCTGCCCCGGTCCAGGAGGGCGGTCACTGGCTGCACCCAGTCATTTAGTGGACATGACAAAGAAGGAAGCTCCTGCCTCTCAGCCGCACCAGCTGTGGTTCGAGCAGGGCTGGAAGCTGCCTTGATGGACAACATGGACGCAGACCATTTCCATCACCACCGCAAGCTCCACTGGGGGGCGCCACTCTCAGACATACGTGTTTGTGGAAGTGATGTCATCAGTGTGAAACGCAGTCTCAAATTCCTTGAGATTTCTTACCCCCTTCTCCTACACGCATACGTGGAGCCCCTATGCCACGTCCTTCCTTCTCCTGAGAACCCAGCGAAGTTTCCCCATTTTACAGATGGACAAACCGAGGCTCAGGGAGGAGTGGGGGTCAGCCGAGGGGCGCACTGAGCGCCCCACCCCGTCCGACATGTCGGCCACCCAGGAGCGACGGTGACAGAAGAGGCAGACGAGGCCCAGGAAGCACCTGCGGTGTGCGGGGAAGCCGCCCGAGGCCAATCCCAGACACGACCTGCTCCGACACGGCTCCTCACGGGGACATGCAGGGCTCGTGAGCCGAGCCTGGAGCCACCACCACCTTCCTGGAATTTACGCGCTTCTTGCGACAACGAAAGCACACGGCACACGAGCTATGACCTTGTCACGGAGACACCCCAGGTTTCTCCCCGTCACATTTGGGATTTGCAGACAGTTTGAGATATACTGTTTTATACTTACCACCACTTAAAAATTACAGCAGTAACTAGACATGCTCCTGGATGTTATTTTTCAGTAGCTTAGTAAATAAACACATCTAATTCCCTACCATAGATTTGTCCTAATATTTTAGTGACAGTATTTTAACATAATTGGCATCCTTTGTTTGCCTAGACACTCGACAACAGCTTTTACTGCAGTTTTGTTTCTCAAATTAAGGCTGCAGAATCATAAGTTGGGAAAATGCTGGAAAACTTTTTTTCCCTTTAAAATGAGTCTGTAATCAACACTTCCCTAAGTAACGAGAGGATCAAAGGAGAGATCTCAAAAGAAATTAGAAAAGTCTCTGAGACAAATGAAAATAAAAACACAACATACCAAAACATACTGGATGCAGTTAAAGCAGCCCTTAAAGAAAAATTTATAGCTGTAAACAACTATATTAAAAAGGAAGACAGATTTCAAATCGGTAACTAACCCTCAACCTTAGAAAGATAAAAAAGAAAAGCAAGTTGAACCCAAAGCATTAAAACCATTGTCCTGAGGAGACGTCTACAGACTGCTGCGTGCACGGGACCGAGCGCGCCCCCCGATGGCTGGCAGCCCACAGGTGAGTGGCCCCCGTCCCGCCCCGCCGCACCCTCAGCCTCTGCGCACCTTGCGGGCCCAGCCGAGCAGGACGGTGTTGTACATGGCGAGAGTGAGCCGCCGCTGCAGCCGCACTTGGCCGTGGTGTGCGACCAGCACGTGGTGGGCGAGCGGCAGGTGGCCCGTGAGCAGGCAGCACTTGAGGAAGGCCAGGAGGCTCTGCTGCTGGTTGACGAAGCCCGCCTTGGGCTTCCTGCCCGCCAGGATCTGCTCCTCTTGGCGGCTCAGCTTCCGCGGGGCTTCCCGCAGCACCTGCGCCAGCTGCTCCTCCCAGGGGCTCTGGGGGCCGCGGGCCCAGCACTGCAGGCGGCCGGCCAGCTGCCTGCTCAGCAGCTGGGGCTCCACCCGCAGCACGGCCAATGGCACCTGCTTCTTGGTCTGCTTCTGGGCTCGGGTCTGCAGCTTCGCCTCCGGCTGCTGCTTGTGCTTCTGAGTGACCCGCTTCCTCTTGTCTGGTTTCTCCACCCGGCTGTTGTGGGGCTCTGGGGCAGCCCTCTCGGCCTTGGCCTTCCTGGGTGACTGGAAGCTGCCTTTTTCTGGGAGTCGAGCCACATCCACCTTCTTGACCGTGACATCTGACACAGACTCGGCCTGCAGCTGCCGCACACGTGCCTCGAGCACTGTGGGGGCAAAGGGCAAGGATGTCAGAGGGCCCCACTCAAGCCCCATCGTGCCAGACTCCACCCTGTGCCTTGGTGGGGGACAGCCTCGCCTGGCCTGGAGGCTTTAATTCTACGCTTTTACTGACAACGCCCCGGCGCCCACCTCCCCCGGGACCACTGCCCGGATTCCCATACAACAACCACTACCCACTCAGCTTTTCTCCCAGAGGCCTCTCAAACAGGCTCCCGACATCCCCCTAGACCTGCCCCTCAGCCACAGGCAGCTCAGTCCTACCAGGGCCTCAGGCCAAAACCCTGGGGTTGCCCACACTGAGCCCATCAGTACCTCCTCAGGGTCCACAGGCCTTCAGGATCCATCCAGAACCCGCCCACTCCTCCCGGCCCCATCACACACCGGGGACCAGAGGCGCCCTCCGTCCGTCCTGCGGGCGATCGCCAGAGGGCACCTGTGAGTCCGGCAGGCCCTGTCCCTGCCAGCCTCAGCCGGGCGCGGCCTCACAAGACCAGCCCCCTAAGAGGCGCTTCCGCTGGCTTCGCTCACAGCTGGGTCTCAGCACCCAGCACCGGGCACCACAGGGGCTCAGTAAAGCTTTGTGGAATGAGCGTATGAAAACACACAATGCAGGCCAATGCTCAAGAGACGCCTTCAGGAGAAACGTGGAAGAGGCTGTCAGGTGGAATGAGCGTGGAGGAGGAAGCCAAGGCGGGGAGGGTCGGTCAGAGGTGGGGCCTGGAAGGAACTAGGTTGGCCATGGAAGCCACCGGATCACTGTAGTATCTGCTTTTGAACATTTGGTATTTTCTGTAACAAAAAGCTTTTATTCTTTTTCAAGATTTTTTTTTTTTTTTTTTTTTTTCAAAAAAGGGATGGGGGCGAGGCAGGAGAGACCAGACATGGTCTGGGAAGGACAGCACAGGGGCCTGGACCAGCACCTGAGGACACAGACGCCCCCACCTCCCTCTGGTCACCACCAACCCATCACGCCGAGGTCAGGGGGCCCCATCAGGCCCCAACCGAGAAAGCTCCTGTGCCTGGCGCACAGCGTGGCCTGACCGGCGGCACTGAAGCGGCACGAGGGACTTCCCTGAGGACCACCAAGGAGGGGCTGTGCTGCTCGGCCCCCTCCCCTGGGGCTGGGCCCGCGCTCACCCTCCAGCAGCTCCGCGCGGCCCCACTCCTTCCGGCGCTCCTGCTCGCGAGGGCAGGCGGACGAGCCCCTTCTGCGGCCCCAGACGCCCCCGAGGGTCCCTGCGGGAGAGAGCAGTGGCTGCGGCCCAAACCAGGGGGTCAAAGGTGAAGGGGGCCCCAAAAGCTAAGGGGTCACGTGCAAAGGGCTCCTCGAACCAAAGCACAGAGGAAGGGCTCCGGGGTCAAGAGTCCAAGAGAAGCAGGGCCAAAGGTCAAAGGCCCCCGCACGGGGCAGGTCGGAGGCCGGCGGGACCCCGCAACCTCGCGGGGCAAGGGGCAAAGGGGACTGGAGCCCGGAATTCCCTAAGCCCGAGGAGACGGCGCGAGGCGCGCGTGGAGCGGCGTCGCCCGCGGCCGCCGGGCCTCCCCTCACCTTCCTCGGCCGGGAGGCAGGGGCGGCCCGCGGCCCGCAGGACCCGCCCGAGACCCGCCGCCCCGCGGCCCCAGCACAGCGCCGACATCTCGCACGCGGGCCCCACCGCGGCCGCCACCCCGCGGCTGCGCCTGCGCTGCCCGCGCCGCCTGCCGGGAGTTGTAGTTCCACGGCTGACGGGGGCGAAGCCTCAGCCCGGCCGGAAGTGCGCCCTCAAAACCACAACTCCCAGGGGGCAGCGGGGTCCCCGGAGGCACGGGAAGCATGCGCGGCCAGAGCCCTCCGATAGGCTTGTCCACGGCTCTCCAACTAGGGGCGGGGCAGAGCTGTTGCCTTGGCAACAGGGGGGGCTCCACGTCTCCGCGAGGCCCACGAAACTGTAATTGTATTTTCTTACGGGGAAGGTCACCTAATAATTAAAACAGCGTTCAACAATTTAGATTGCCGCCCTCATCGTCATTGATCCAATCACACTTTGGGGTCCCATCTGCAATCTTTATTGATCCAACCACTACTTAGGGGTGGGAACTATTACATCTCCAGCTTATTGCTGAGGTTCAGATAAGTCAATCAACTTGCCCAAAGACGCACAGCCTGGACCACGGGGCAGCTGGAGCTGGGTGGTCGGGTTTCCTGGTCCACTCCCTTCTGCCAAACCCACAAGGACAGGGGAGGTTTGGGCAGAAAGTGGCAGGAATAGTGGATTAAACCGTCAATTCTCTAATTGGCACAATGACAAATGGAATGAGGCTTCAGCTCGGGAGCGGGCAGGGCCAGGGTTCAGGATCAGACCCCGAAACATGCCCACCTCTCGTCCGGTTGAAGAAATTGGGAGGCCTGGGAGGAGCCGGCCTGCGAACATTTTGTTCCAGGCAGGCGAGGGCTCAGCAGTGCAAAGGCCCCGTGGCAGGCACGGGCTTGAATGGTTAGAGGAAGAATTTGGGCAGAGTGGGGGGTGGAGGGAGACAGGACACCCGAGTGCCACAGGGACTTCTGCTCGAGCTGCCACCTGCCCCCGGCGCTCAGCTCTCAGCTTCCCCGTTAGTCCTATGGGCCCAGGGCAGGGCTGGACTCCAAGGCCCATTAGGGACCTTCCAGAGTGAAGAGAGGCGCTCAATCTCTTGCGCCACCTCAGCTCCCTGGTCTGCTGCGTCTCTTATTGTCTCTCTTCTGTGTCTCTTTTTGTTGCGTCATCTTGCTGCGCCAGCTCTCCGCTCAGGCCAGCTCACCACGCAGGCCAGCTTGCCTTTCACCAGGAGGCGTCGGGAATCGAACCCTGGACCTCCTATATGGTAGACGGGAGCCCAATCCCTTGAGCCACATCCGCTTCCCTCCAGCAGGTTCTAGACAGCACGTTCCAGACACAGCTGCCCACGTGGTCCTGCGCACCGTGATGTCAGTGGCCGGGAATGTTTTCAACAGACAGCGGCACCCTCCCTAACTGGCCCCAGCCCTCCCCAAGAAGTCCCAGGCGCTGTTCCCTCAGACCTGATTCAGAGCCGGGTCACCCTCCTCGCCGCAGGGGTCTGACCCAGCCCGGCATGGCCCCAGCCCTGCCGGAAGCCACAACTTCTGAGCTCCCTTTCTTAGGCCTCGGCTTTCTCATAGATGTGGTGGGATGCCAGACCCCTAAACCAGTGTTCCCCCAAGTGCATCCTAGTGGTGGGAAGGTTACTCTCCTCCTGATTCTTATGCAGACCCCCTGGGGACCAGTCTCTGGGGGTCCCGGGTTACCTGCATGAGCCTGTCCCAGTGCCGTAGCTGCACCAGCTTTGATCTGCAGTCCAGTCGTTCCCTTATTGCATTCCTTCTCACGGTTTATTGTCAGTCTATGGCCCCGGTTTCCCGCTTTTGATAGTGGTATCATTTCCTCATGAAACTTAGGTGGAGAAAACCCAGGTGGAGACAGAGGTGGAGAAAATGGTGCACACGGTGCCATGAGGCTGAAGTTTGAGAAACACCGTGTTTCAGAAACCGCCTTCCTGCCCTATGTCATTTTGTTGGGTTCTCACCCAAAATGTTTCACCTGAATTGAGCCACGAGACTCGAATCTGAGGGACTCTCTCTGAAGCCCATGTTGGGAAAGGCAAGCAGCTCTTAGAGGAAGACTGGATGAGCTCCTGTGAGCTCAGCATCCGGACTTCAAAAGGCTGGCCTCAGGGTGCCAGAAGGGCTGCACGGCCTCCAGAGCCCTCCTCCCGCCCCTTGGCTAGCGGCGACGCGGCTCGTCTCTGGCCCGCGGCCACATGGCCACCTCATCTTCTGTCTGTGTAAATCTTCCTGCCCCCCTCTTATAAAACAGTTGTGAGCCCACCCAGATAAGCCAGGGCCATCCCCACCTCATGATCTTAACTTACTTGCATTTGCCAAGACTCTTTTTTTCCAAATAAGGTAAAACTCACCATTTCCGGGGATTAGGACGTAGACGTATCAGCCAGCCACAGAGACCCAGGAGCCCAGGCTCCAGAGCACACCACCTGACCCTTAACCCTGGCTTTTGGATCAGGGGGATAAAAGCTCTTGAAGGATGCTCCGGGGACAAGGGGGACATTTGGATGTGAACCAGATCAGAGCTGGTGAAGGAGAAGGGCCTTGCTCATGCAGACACACGCCGACGTGTCTAGAGCCGAAGAGGCACTTTGCCTGTGGCGCACTTTAAAATCCTGCAGCCGTTGGTCTGAAAAGATTACACATATGCCTTCTGAGGTGTGACATCCTTGCAGAACAGTGCACGAATCGAGAGCGCAGCTCGACTGGTGTCCACAAACCAAACACACCCGTGGAACTAGCACCAAGGAACAGGAGCCCCCTCCTGCCCGCCCCAGCCACCGCCCCCCGAGGGCCCCTACCCCATACCGATGCGTCACAGCAAGGGCTGGTTTTGCCTGTTCCGGAACGTCACATGAATGGACCTCTTCTGCACCAATATTACGTCGTGAGACCCATCTACGCTGTGGTGTATCCGAGGGTTTGTTCTTTTTCGTAGCTGCATAGCGTTCCCTCGAGTGAACACACTGCAGTTTATTTTCCCGTCCTCCGTGATGGGTGGCCTGAAAAAATACATCGAATTGAGGAATCCAGGGACAGGCTGTTCATTTGCTGTTTGCACGGCTTTTCTGTGGGTTTGAAGTCTTCCAGAGCATCACAGCAAGACACCCCGACAAGGAAGGCTAGCATAAGACGTACAGAGAATACCAAGTGCTGGCGCGGCTGTGGGCAACCCGGAGCTTTGGTGCAGCATCGGGGGAATGTCCAACGGAGCAGCCGCTGTGGGAGCACACCAGCAATTCCACTCTTAGGGTTACGCCCGAGAGAAATGCAAACACACGTCTGCAAAAAACTCGTGTGCCCGTGTGCACGGCAGCCAGATGTCCGCCAGCAGGTGACGGGTAAACGAATGGGCTCCATCCACTCGGCAGCATGTCGGCCGCAGAAGAAACGGACTTCCGCCCCACGCGCAACATGGCTGAGCTCTGGAGACGCGGCACCCGTGAGAGAAGCCAGGCACGAAAGGACAACGATCGTGGGCTCCCCTGACAGGAAGCGTCCAGGGGAGGCACATCCACGGGAGCCCCAGGGGCTGGGGCCGGGGGAGTAGCTGCTAATAGGCACCGGGTATCTGTTTGGGGTGATGAGAATGTTCTGGAACGAGAAAGAGGCAGTGGCACGCAACTCTGAATGTGCTAAAAACCACTGAGCTGTACACTTTAAGTGGGTGAACAGTGCGGTGTGAGAATTACACCTCGGTAAAGCTGTTATTAACCAACAGACAAACATAACCGCCTGGCAAGACCGGCTCTGGGGGGCCCTCCAGCCTCCCATCCTGACACCCCAGCAGCTGCTGGAAAGGGGCCCCGCCTTTTCGCTGTGCAGGGCGAGGGGGCACCACCCCTGGGAGGGGCGGGGTTTCCGCAGTGGGCTGTGCCCCGCCCTCTGCTCCCCCCACGCCCACCCTGTTGCCAGCTGCTGGTCCAGAGGCGGAGCAGAGGCCCAGGGAGGTGACAAGCCCGCGTGGGCCCCTCAGGGCTGGCGCCGTGGCTCCAGGCGTGGGAGATGCACTTCCTGGAATGCCCCGCTTCAGCAGCTCTGGGAGCTTTACTACGCTGATTGAGCTGGTTTTCTGTCGATCCAATTTTAGCAGCTCGCGTGTTGCCCTTGTTTCCCTGAGGGATGTGAGCCAGACCTTCTCAGTTTTGCTCGCAGGAATAAGAGGACGTCTCAAAGCAAAACCAGACAGAATGGTGTAAATCTGCAACTTTTCTCAGACACAAAAAGCTTGATGTCTTTGAGCGGTCGGCCAGGAAAGGAGCCGTGAGAGCCTCGCACCTGCTCAACTATGTCCAAACTGTGGGTTTCTAGCCACTGAAACCAAGGACAAGTTGAACCTGCTTGATACAAAGCAGGACTGACGGAAGTGGATGTGGCTCAAGCGATTGGGCTCCCACCTACCATATGGGAGGCCCCGGGTTCAATTCCCCGGGCCTCCTGATGAGGGCAGGCCTGCCCGCGCGGCACAGAGCCGGCGCAGCAAAACGACGCAACAAAGGGAGACAGGCAGACACAGAAAAACGCACAGCAAATGGGCACAGCGAGCACAAGCGGCAACGGGGGGGGGGATAATTAAATAAAATAAGTCTTTAAAAAAAAAACAAAACCCCAAAGCAGGACCGAGAAATTGCATGTACCCCCTCACAATACCCCTGGGATCCCTTCTTTTAGAATGTGTTTTTCTTCTCAGTAACCCCCTGCCCGTTTTCTTTTCCTCTTGGCCTGTGGAAACCCGAGCCCCCGTTCTCACTTTGAACTGGTTCTGGGGAGATCCCCCGTTCCTTGCCTGTGCCCTCGCAGTAAGTCACCTTCTCACTGAGAGGCGTGTCTGTCCTCTGTGGCGCCTTGTGCTTACGGTAACAAGACGAGCCAGGTGGGCCTGGGGCTCGGGGCCTCGACCCAGCTCAGTCTTGGGGTCCTTTGTCCCAGCCCGCGTGACCCTCCTGGGCGGGGAAGATGGTGTCGGGAAGCTGAGCCGCCATGAAGGACCCAGGCATCCGGCCAGGCCAGGTGCACCCGGGGAGGCCCCCTTGGGCCAGGCTTGTCGCCACGTCCTCACCCCACTGCTGCTGCAGGTGTCGCCCCTGGGACTGGGCCGGGCAGGCGGGAGCCGATGGCCGGGACTGCGCCTCGGGGAGGTCGCTGACCCTCCCCACCTGCGTCTCTCAGCCTGTCCCTGACCCCGTCGGCTGGGAGGCTGTGAAGCCCCCACGGCGCTCACCACAGGGCCCAGGGTGGGCAGGGGAGGGGGACACGCTGGGGACACACCAGGGCCCAGTAGCCTGGCTCGGTGGCTCCCCGAGGCCCTTGGGTGGAGTTGCAAGTGAAGAGGGGTAAACAAATGATGGGCGGTCCCGACGCCCCCGGACGGTCATCACCCACCCACGCGTCCGTCCTCCCACCCTCGCACCCGGCTGCCCAAACACCAACGGCATGTTCGCCCCCATCCCAGCCCCAGGCCCCACTCCAGCTGGTGGGCCCGGCCCAGGGGCGGTCAGCGTCTGTCTCCATTCCGAGCACGTGTGCTCTCCTGTCTGTCTGTCCGTAGGATTCTCTCTCCCGGCCACTCGCTGTCTCTGTGTCTGTCCTCAGTCTCTGTAATTCTGCCTGTCCCTCTCCTCTCTGTCTGTGTCTGCCTCCGCTCTCTCGCATCTCGCAGCTCCCGCAGTCCCAGGCCCGCCGAGCCAATCTGGTGACTCACGGGATACCCCCGCCCTCCCCGCCCCGCAAGACAAACACGCGCGAAGGCCGGAGCGCGTGGTTGCGATGGGCCCCGCCCCGGGCCTGGCCCGGTCCCCGAGGTGCCCCATTGGCCCGCGCGGGCGCTCGCGGGCGGGGCCTGCGGCGCAATGGCAGAGGCGCGGACTGGCGCGGGGGCCGAGCGGGGCGCGGGGCCATGCGCCGGCGCCTGTGGCTGGGCCTGGCGTGGCTGCTGCTGGCGCGGACGCCCAGCGCCGCGGGGACCCCGGGCGGGCCGCGGAGGCCACGCAGCTACCCGCACCTGGAGGGCGACGTGCGCTGGAGGCGCCTCTTCTCCTCCACCCACTTCTTCCTGCGCGTGGATCCCGGCGGCCGCGTACAGGGCACGCGCGGGCGCCAGGGCGCGGACAGTGAGTGAGCCCGGGGACCGCAGGGGGGAAGGGGGTCGTCGGGGCGGAGGGCCCGGCAACAACAACAACGGCAGAGTAATCATAACGACGCCTCGACCCTGGCGCTACACCTGCCGGGCGGTGGTCCCGGAGGCTTCTCTGGCTCTTTGGTCTCGCCAGGCCGCTCCCCCTTCCCGAGCCTCAGTGCCCACGCAAAAGGGGTGCAGTCCCGGTGGCAGAAGACTTGGGCAGTTAAGGCAAAGGACGCAGAGGAAATGCTCAGCTCCCCGCCTGGCTCACACAAGAAAAGGGCGTTTGCTTAGTGGTCCTGAGGCTGGTGCCACTGGGCCCAGCGATGGTGAGAAACTGAGGCTCCAGGGGGACCCCACAGGGGCTGGAATCTGCCTGCGTTGGGGACTCTTGTGCTTCTTTCCAGACACCCTACGTGTCAGATGGGGAAACTGAGGCACAGAGAGGGGAAGTGACCAGGCCTGGGTCCCACCGCGAGGGGGAGGGCAGAGCTGTGGCTCCAGAACTCTGTGAGGCTAAGGTCAGCATCCCTGCTGCCCTGCCGTGTCCCCAGCACCCCGCCCAGGCAACAGTAGGCGCTCGGCAAGTGTTTGTGGAATGTATGTGGCAAGAGGAGGGCTTGGGGCCAGGGGACCAGGGGGTGTGTGACCCCACGGGCCTGCCTCAGTTTGCCTGCAGCCCTATGGCCCAGGCTCGGGGAGCTGGGGAGGGGGCCGGGCTCAGGGCTGGCCGCTGCCTAAATCACCACCATTAGGGCAGGTAATCACCCCCTGCCCTTCCCAGCTGCTTTCATCTGCGGCTCCCAAGCCTTCATTAGGCTACCTGATGAGGGCAGTGACAGGGGACTGGCCCGGCCAGTCGGCCAGTGGTGGGCATGGCCAGGCGGGGTGGCCTCGGGCGGGGGTGAGGCCCGCCTCCAGAGCCATCTGGGACAGCTGCTACCTCTCCGAGCCTCGGTTTCCCCAGCCGCACAGCGGTGGGGTGCGGCAGGGCTGGGGGCTCTCTCCTTAACTGACTGGTGGCTGATGGGGTGCCTCCTACGTGCACAGCGTGACCCAGACAGACGGCCTTCTTCGCGGGGCTCCCAGAGCAGGTGGAAAAGCAGTTAAAGTGAACAATACCGTAACTTCAGAGGGGGCCGCACGGGGCGAAGCACATGAAAACGGGGGCTGCATGGAGGGCGCCTGGGCGGCTGCTCCAGCTAGAAAATGGAGAGAAGCCGCGGGTGGTACACGAGAGCCACTGTGGACCTGGCAGGGGAAATGGCCTGTGCAAAGGCCCTGAGTTGGGAAATAGAAAGGCATGTTCCAGGAGCGGCAAGGACGATGCTGGGGGATGAGTGGCAGACTGTGCGGGGCTGCAGCCCTGGACATCATCAAAGAGGGCACTGGGAGCTATAGCAGGATTTTGAGCAGAGGAGGGGCGGGATCTGACTCACGTCTCATGAAAAATCTCTCTGGCCGCCACGAGGGGTAAGAGCGAGGCCCAGAGGTTCGACCCTGGGTCTGTCTGATGCCCTTCCTGGGATGGGGGTCAGAACTTGGCTCTGAGGGTAGTGTTCCAGTGGGCAGGCTGTAGCTAGACCCAAGGAGGAACTTCCTGAGTCAGGAGAAGAGCGGGATGGGAGCCCCCAAGCGTAGCACAAATCTGCTCCCTTTGCTCCATCCCCAGAACTCTTCCCACTCCAGCCCACCTTAACGGCAGGGGGAGCGGAAGAGAAGGTGCCTTCTGGGCAGGGAAATGGCTAGACCTAAGTATGGAGTTGGGCAATGCAGGTCAAGTTTGCAAACCCATGGTCCCCAGGTGCTCCCATGAGCAAGCCAAGGGGGTGGGGGATCAGGAGGGGACGACTCAGCCCCATCTGAGGATAAATTTCACACTGTCCAAGATGCCCAGTATTGAAATACTCCCATGGGACAGGTAGTGAGTTCCCCGTCGCCTCAGGCATCCAAATCTGCACTTGACCTCAGATTAGGCTCAGTGACTGAGTATCCACCGGGCAGGAAATGGCAGCTCAGAGCAGGGCAGGGTTTGCCCCGGGTCACCCAGAGATGCAGGCTCTGCCACCCGGGAGCCTCAGTTTCCCCCACCGGGAAGTGAGCAGAAAGCGCCTCCTTCCCGGGGCGGCTGTGTGGGCGCTCGGCCTGCAGTCGGCGCTCAAGCAGCAGCACTGGTGGCTGTCACGGCTCCGAAGGCCCCCGCGCCCCCGCCCCAGGTCTCTTCAGCCCTAACTGCTAGGAGGTGGCGGGAGCGGGGCGCGGGCCCTGCGCGGGGGTCTGCACTTGGGGCGCGGGGAGCGACTCCCGCGCGGATCTCCCAGCTGCTTCCCGCGTCGCCGCCTCCCGCCTCCCCCGCACTTCCCCGGCTTTCTTACCCTGGCCCGGGTGCGGGGTGGGCCCCAGCCCCGCGCCGGGGGTCGCTTCCCGGCCGCCCCCGAGGGCTGGCGGGTGGGCCCGGCCCCGTCCAACCGCGTGCCGCCCCCCAGGCATCGTGGAGATCCGCTCGGTGCGCGTGGGCGTCGTGGTCCTGAGGGCCGTCCACGCGGGCTTCTACGTGGCCATGGACCGCCGGGGGCGCGTCTACGGCTCGGTGAGTCCCCCGGGGCGGGCGTGTGCGCGGGCGCGCGGGACGGGGGGCGGACAGCGGGCGGGGTGCCCGGGCCCCCCTCACGGGCCCGCCCCCTGCAGCGGGTCTGCACCGGCGACTGCGGGTTCCGGGAGCGCATGGAGGAAAACGGCTACAACACGTACGCGGCGCGGCGCTGGCGCCTCCGCGGGCGCCCCATGTTCCTGGCGCTGGACGGGCAAGGGGTCCCCCGGCGCGGCGGCCGCACGCGGCGGCACCACCTGTCCACCCACTTCCTGCCCGCGCTGCTCTGAGGCCGCGAGGGGCCGGCTGACCGGCGCGGGGCGCAGGCTGGACGCAGGTTCTGGAAGGCTGCCCGGCGCGGGGGACACCCAGGCCCCTTCGGGGGGCTCGCGGCCGAGGGGGCCCGACCCCGAGCGCATCCCTGGGAACCCGCTCCCCCCCCGCCCCAGGGGGTGCGAGGGGCGCCGCCCAGGCCCGAACGGGCTGCGGGGGGTGGGCTGCGCGGAGGTGGGCGGGGCCCGGGAGGGCACCCCGGGCAGGGGCAGAGCGCGGAGGGGCTCGCGATGGGCTGTGGGAGGGGAGGAGAGCCGGGCGGAAGCCAGGGGGAGGGTCGTGAAAGGTGAGGGGTGAGGACGGGGCTGGCGTTGAAACCATGAGGCGGCCAGCAGGGGGGCCCTGTGGTCGCAGGGTTAGGGTCCCCAGAGACGCACGCCCTGACCCCGGAGCCTGCGGCTGCGCCCCCCACGGCGGAGGGTGAAGTGGGGCCTGGAGGTGGGTCTCCTGGACTCCGCCCGATGCCATCAGAGGTCCTCAGCAGAGGGGGAGGGTCAGAGGAGACCCCCGGGGGCTGCGCAGGCGGAGGGGCCACACCGGGGGCGGCTTTGCCTGGGGCCTGGATCCCAGCCCCGGGGACCCCTGATCCCCAGAACTGAGAGAAGACACGTGTGGCTTTAGGCCACCGAGTGCGTGGCCAGAGCTGACGTGACTACATTGCCTCGTTTCATTTTTTTAAAGCAGTTTTAATTGAGACATTCGCTTACCTAACAATCCCTCCAAAGCAGCCGGTGGCTTTTAGACGGTCAGAGCTGCGCTTTCGTCACCACAATCCATTTTAGAGCATTTTCCGTGCTCTAGAGACAGACTCCCACCCCTCAGCAGCCCCCTGGCAATCCCGGGACCCCTCCCCAGCCCTGTAACTGCTAATCTAATTCTGTCACTCCAGGTTTATTTATAGCTACAATTTATGTATGGAATCACACAATAGAGTTTTGTCTCTGGTTTCCTTCACTTAGCATGTCTTTGTTGTTTAATTACTGTAATTTACTTTAAAACAGAGAAGTTGGGAAGCAGGTGTGGCTCAGTGGATAGAGCCCCCGTTTACCATATGGGAGGCCCGGGTTCGCGTCCCGAGGCCTCCTTGTGAGGACACGCCGGCCTGAGCAGTGCGGTGGGCTGATGCAGCAACCTCACGGCAGGAAGCGGGTGTGGCGCAATGGATAGAGCACCCGTTTACCATATGAGAGGCCCCGGGTTTGCTTCCCGGCGCCTCCTTGTGAGGGCAGGCCGGCTCGCGCGGCGCCGTGGGCTGATGCAGCAACCTCACGGCAAGGGGGAGATAAGCAGACACAGAGAAGAAATAAATAAAACAGAAAAAAAATAAAATAAAACAGAAGTTGTGGGTTTACAGAAAAGTCATATGAAAAATGGGTCCCTGGTGGGGAGACGTCTGGGGTCCTGCATGGTGCGCGTGCTTCGTTGGCTCACAACTTTCACTACACTCCTGCTGAGGGACGTTCAGGTGTGAATCGGCTTCCATGAAGAAAGGAAGGAGCACGTCCCCTTAGGCCCCTGCTGACGCCACCTGCTGCAACTGGGGACGGTGTGAAGGCGTGAAGGCGGGGGCGGCCCTTCCCACTGGCTGTCTCCCGGCGTGCCGCCCACTCCCACGTGTCGCCGCGCCATCGCGGCGCCATCGCCCGTCTCCCGCTCTAGCTCTCCTCCCAGGGCGCAGGTACTGCGCAGCGCCGCCGCCAGCACCGCCACTTCCAAGCCGCCCCGGTCGGGGGAGCTCTGCACAAAGTAAGCCCCGGCTCCCCGTTCTCTACGCCCGGCCGCACGCGTTCCAGGCCCTGACCCCGTTGCCATCGGGGAGGTTGGACGGCATTTGTCCCTCTGTCTGGCTGATTCCACTCGTCGCGCGCCCCGGCCCAGGAGCCCCCGTTGTGCACACTTCTCGTCTCCCACCCTCGGGTGAGGGCCACGGGGGCCGTCCGTGGACGCTGGTGACTGAGCCGCTGTGCGCGGGCGTGCGACCTGGAGGCATTTCAGCATCAGAAGGACGGTCTCTGGGCGCAGCCTGTGGGGCGGGACGGGGCGGGCGCGCTGGCACCCGCAGCCACGTGGGAGGGGCTGGGATTTTAAACTCCAGCTGGCTGGAGGACTCTTGGGCCGGCCCGGCTCCGTGCCTCAGTTTCCCCTTCCATGATGCCTCCCACCCCACAGGGCAGCCCCTCCTGAGCTGCGGTTGGCCAGGGTCCCTGCTCCCCTCCCAGCCCCCCTTCCGCTGGGACGTCGAGGGCGCACCGTGCAGGCCAGGCCCACCCACAGGGGGCCTCAGCCCCGCGCAGCCAGGGGCGACTCATTCCCCAGGGGTCCCGAGCGGGCAGTGGTCAGGGCGGGGGACGGCACTCGGGCCTCGGAGGGGGAGCCTGGGGCGCTGAGCACCCCGCCATGCCCAGGGCTCTGCGCCCGGCCCCGCCTCCCCGCCCTGGCCACGGCCCGGCGCTCGCTGCTCCCCCGTCAGCGCAGCTGAAATAAGAAACTGGCCCAGCAACGCTGGCGAGGCCGCGAGAACCCGTCATGCACTGGCTGCCCATGACGGAAAGCGGCCCGGCAGCTTCTCAGAGGCCCGCGAGCGGCTCGCAGGCGGCCCAGCGCCCACCGTAATGCGCACCCGCCCAGCGGCGCCCGGGCCTGTCCCACGCTTGTGTCCAGGCAGGGCCCGTGCCGGGGCCACCGCAGAGCGCGAGCCCAGCGTGAGCGCACACGCAGCCCAGCAGAACCTACGCCGCGGTGGCTCTGCTGCTGGGAGGCCGCTCCCTCCCCGGGCCGCGGGCGGACGCCGCTCCTGGCTTTGCCGGCTCGGGAGGCCCCTTGTCTGCGAAGCCCCAGCAGACACCACCGCTGCCCCCACCCTGCTGCCCCCACTTGGCCCCATCTGCGCAGCCCCCCGCCGTGGAGGGGCCCCGCTACAGGCTTTTGGGTTGTGGTCTCTAGTCCGGGCTCTGGCTTGGGGCTGGCTCCTGGGGACCCTAAAGCCTTGGGCCTCCGGCGGCCCACGCCCGAGGACAGGAGGCCGCACGCCTGCGCCGCCCAGGCCCTGCGCGTCTCGGGCGGTGGCGGACTCGGGAGCCCTCGCTGGCCGGGGTGACCACATGCGCTTTCCTGGCGAGTCGCAGGAACCCCAAAGCTGGAGGGCAGAGCCCTTGACCCCACAGCGGTCAGCCCTGGGCGGCATCCGTGGGAATTGATAGCACCCGTCTCCTCGGCGCCGTGAGCCCGTGCGAGGGTCCCCCCGTGGTGACGGCGTTGCAGAAGCCACAGTCGGGGACAATAACCACGGGTGCAAATGCGAGACCCCTGCCCCCCCGGGAGGATCCAAACGGCCATTAGCCCGTGGCGGCCCCGAGCGACTTCGTCACGGCAGGCACGGCGGCGAGCCCTGAGCGGACAGGGGCTGAGGCCCCAGCGTGCCCTCGGAGGCGCCTGGAACCCACCATCTCACGTGCTGTCTGCTGCCCGCGACTTCCCGACAGCCCAGCGCAGCCTCGCTCCCGCAGGGGCCCTGCAGGCTCGAGTGGCACGGAGGGCAGCGCCGTGTGGGGCGGGTAGGGCCCCAGAGCAGCCACGTCCAGGACCAGGCCTCCGAGAAGCTCCACTCGCCCAGGACAGGACAGTGCGCATGCTGCACGCCCAGGACGCACGGCGTAGACGAGGCACAAAACACACAAAGAGAAAAGCACAACGGAGCGCGCTGGGCCACCCCGAAGGCGCCGAGTGGACCAGGCACAAGATACAAGACGAACAAGCCGCCGCAGGGACGGCTGGCCCCGGGTCCACGAGCGCCGCGAGCTGCCGTGGACAGATGGGCAGGACGCGGGAAGCCAGAGGCGGTGCGGCGTATGGGGCGGGAAGCAGAGGAGGAGCGCGTATGCGCTCGTCTGTGAAGGAACCTTCTGGAAGGGCGCCTGGGGGCTGGCATGGCTGGGAAGCGGCTGCTCCTGCTGATCTCGCCTTCCTGGTCTGGGATTTGGACCCGTGACTGTCGCGATCCTCAGTAGCCGCGGTGCAAAGGCCGCTGCCCAGGCCCGCCGCGCCAGAGCAGGGGTGGGTACAGCCCGTGCCTGCAGCCCGACGTGCGGCTTCCCGCCTGCGGTGCAGCTCTCTCACGCGAGCTCCACAGTCCGGGCAGCTCGGCCTCCACGCGACCCGGAAGCAGAAGCAGGCTCCCGCCGCCAAGCCCGTGGCGGGGGGTCGGCCCAGCCCTCTGGCCCCCGTGGGAGGCGAAGAACCCCCAACCCCAACAGCCGGCGCGGAAGGAAAACGCTAGACCCGCTGCTTCTCTAGTCGCTGTATTTTAAATAGCTTTCAAGATGCTTGTTTCCTCCCTAAGTGCGCCCCTCGGGCAGCCGCTGTGTCCGCTGGTCCGTGGCCTGAGCCCCTGCGCGGCCGGGGCCCATGGAGGCTGGCGGGGAGGGGCCGCCGGGGGCCTGTCCTGGCGGTGACCCCAGCTGGAGCGGCTCTCCCCGACTCCACAGACCATGCGCGGCCGCTTAGGAGCTAAAACGTCCATTTATTTAAAGCAGTAATAATTTAAAATTATAAAACCCTTTCCGCTGTTGAACATTTAGAGGGCGAGGTTAGAGACGGGGACGGAGGGAGCTGGGGCGCCCGGCGGAGACCGTGCCTGCAGCCCGTGGAGCGGGCACGCCTGGGTGGGCCGGGGAGGGCCCCGGCAGAGCCGCGCGTCCCACGGGCAGGGGCGGGTCCCCCGAGCCCTGGCCCGGCCTACGGGAGTGGGTGGCGGCCTCGGCGCCTCGACTCCGTGGGCGGCCATGGTGATATCGGGAGCGGGGAAGCCCCTGGGGCAGGCGGGGTGCGTCCTGCGCCCACCTCTGGCTGGTGTTGGGCAGGGAGGGCCCTGGCCGGGCCTCAGGAGTGACTGGCCGCGTTCTCGTTGCTGGGCGAGCTGGATGAGGACGAGGATGAGGACGAGGAGAAGCTCATGCCCGCCAGCCCCGGGGGGTTCGTGGCCGTGTTCTGTCCCGTGAGGCTTTTCCGGCAAACAGGGCAGCTGTCGTGCTTCGTGGGGACGGAGGCGGGAGGGGGAGAGGGCGTAAGCGCGGCCTGGGTGGCCCAGGGGCGCCATCGCCTGGGGTGCCCGTCCACCCCTGCGGCCCCGGCGCTCACCTGCTCCAGCCAGGGCACGATGCAGCCGTCGTGGAAGAGGTGGTTGCAGGGCAGCTGGCGCACGCTCTCGCCCAGCGCGTAGTCGTCCTTGCACACGGGGCACTCCAGCCCAGAGCCTGCGGGCGGGGCAGTGAGCGGGACCCACGGCCCCCAGGAGCGCTGCCTAACGAGGACCCCGAGAGGCTGTGCTCGAGTGGTCAGCACGGACACTGACCGCCTGGATGCAGGGGCCGGCGGGAGAGCCCCCCCAGGAGCTCAGAGGCTCCTCTGCGCCTCAGTGAGGACCGTGTCTGCGCGTCTGTCTGCTCTGAGCCTACGGGGAGCTGGGACGCTGGGTCTGACTCAGGTGCCCGGGTGTGCGGTGGACAAAGCCCCCTCGCTGACCAAATCCCGGGAGCAAAGGGGCTGTGAGAGGAGCCAACCCTGGGGCTGGGCTGGCAGCGGCGCAGGAGCGTACCTACGTGCTCCTCGGTGACGGGGACGGTGGGCAGGGCCTGGATCTTCTCCTTGTCTGCGGGTGGGGGGCCCGTGTTTTCAAACTGATTGAGGAGCTGAAAGAAGGAGCAAGAGCCAGGGCTGCCTCTGAGGGCAGGGGTCTCGCAGGGCAGACCACTGCGCTCCAGGGGCCCCGGGGGGGCTTGGCTGCCAACCATTGACACCAGGCACAGCAGCCCCCACACGCAGCACCCGGGCAGGAAGCCCCCTCAGCTCCCAGGAGCGCCCCGATGCCATACCTGTGTGATGATGGCGTCCAGGCCGTTGGCCCCCCAGGCGTAGTCCATCGGGTTCGAGTGCAGGACGCCCCTGGGGGCAGAGAGGCCAGGTTACGGCGCCCAGGGCGAGGGGCAGCGGGGCGGGGGCGCCCACTACTCACCAGGGGCCCAGGCCCAGGTTGGGGATGGTGGCGGGAGTGATGATGCCGTTGACCAGCTGCTGGATGATCCTGGAACAGAGCGGCCGGTCACGGTGCGGAGAGGCCCAGCGCAGCCTCCCTCCTGCCCCGAACCGCATCCGTCCCTGTGCAGAGACGGGAACTACATCCACCCCCAGCGTTTTAGACCCAAACGGGAGCAAACCGTTCCCAGCCCAGCACCAGCTTCTCCGCTTGACCCTCGAGCTCCTTCGTGCTGCGCAGCCCATCGCGAGGCTCTCTACGGCCACAGGCCGTCCCTCGCGGGATGAGCCCGACAAGCGCCGCAAAGACACACCCTGTGGCTGAGCAGCGCCCGGGAGCCCCTCGAGACCTGCATGGGGCCAAACCCACGACCGGCTGCTCAGACGTGCACCCGAAGGGCAGGGAAGGACGTCCTCGGGTGGGGGCGCCCAGCTGCCCCCAGAGGGCTGTCCACGGCCTTCAGCACAGCAAGGCGCTCAGGAGTGTGCGAGGAGCACCAGACGCTGTGCCGTGGCCGATGGCAGGACGCCGCACTCAGGGCCAGCAACCACCCGGCGTCGTCCACCTGCAGCCCTCGCTCAGCCTCAGGCACACGGGGGGGTCCTGGCACAGGCCTAACCCCCTCCCCCCGCCTACAGCCTCCTCCTGGGCCGGGCAGCTGTGCCGAGGAGCAGAGGCCTAGAGGCCACGCCCACCCAGGAGGACAGACGCTGGTGGAGTCAGAGGCCGCAGGGAAGCAGAGCCTGAGCCAGTGGGAGGACGCGGCGACTCCTAGAACGAGCGGGGACGGCCTGCTGCCGCCTAGAAGCCGCAAACACAGGCCCAGGTCCCCAGGGGTCAGTGGGGGCGGGGCTGCCGGGATGGCAGGAGTCAAGCGGAGCGGACGTGGCGGGCACAGGGTGCTGAGGGCACCGGGGTGCACCGCGGCCCAGCCCGGCTTCCGCTCCCACAGCCAGGTGCTGCGCAGAGTTGTGCTCCGAGCCCCCTGGCCGCAGAGCACTAGGCTAGACGCGAGGCCAGGCCACAGCCGGGGCCACGCTTAGGGAGCACAGACCCCACCCCCTGCCCAGGATGGCGCGCCTGCCCATCTGAGAAGCCCCTCCTGGGGGCAGGGGGCTGGACTCGAGACCCTTTGCCCCACCTGCACTGCCAACTGGCCCGCGTCCTGCCCGCGCCTCCGCCCACTCCCTGCGGCTGGGGGCTCTGCCCGGGGCCCCTCCCAGGGTGTGCCCTGGGGCTTGTCCTCCCCGGGCGACGGAGCCTTCTGGAAGGGTGGGGGATGGGGCAGCTGGGGCATCCTTGCCAGCCGCTGGGAGTGGGCTTGCTGCGCAGGGCACGCCAGCACGTAGCCCCCCCCCACTCCTGACCAGCTTGTGCCTCAGGCCCTGCTGTGCCGCTGGCCACGGCACGGGCCAGCTTGGGCCCAGACGCCTGGGCCCCAGAGCCTGCAGGTGGAGCGCCCGTCCGCGCAGAGCAGGCCGCCTCTCACCCTTCCAGCGTGGGGACGCCTTCGTGCCGGCCAGTGGTGCGCCGAGCCGCAAGCCGGGCCCGGGGCTGCCGGGCACCATAGCGGTGCCGGGACTGGTGCTCGCGCTCCCGCCGGCTCTCGGGGTCCCTGCCGTCTTCAGGCGGCGCCCCGGGGGTGAGCGTGGGGATCTCAAAGCTGTCGTCAAAGATGCCGAAAGCAAACTGCCCGTAGCCCTGGGGCAGCGCAAACAGGTGCTGGTCCACGTTCTGTGGGGAGGAGGGGGGCAGTGACCACAGTGCAGGGACAGTCACACGGCAACGTGTGCCACGTGCGGCCTCCACGCAGCCTCACTTGCACCCCGACGGCGCCAGACGCACCCGAGCAGCTGTGTGGCCCCGGGGGACGCGCCTGCTCATGCTCGGCACACACGCACGCTGCTTCCTGTCTGCAGAACGGCGGGCCCGGAGCCCCCTGCGTGCCCGACTCACCTCGAAAGGTTGCCTGCTCGGGTCCGGAGGTGCTGTGGAGGGGGCAGAACTGCTGTCCGTGTTCCTGGGGGGAGATGCGCGTCAGGGGCGGACGGGGGGGCATACGGGGTCCGGCGGCCCCCCAGGCCGCTCACGGCCTCGCCTGTCAGGGAAGCAGGACTCACGGCCCCCGCTGACCTGGACCCTCCGACGTGCCCAGGCAGGCCCAGCGAGCCCGATACACCCCACTACCCTCAGGAGGTATGTCGCCCCGGAGTCCCAGATCAAGAAACCGGGGTGCAGGGAGACCAGCGGTGGCCCCAGCCCCAGCCACCCAGGGGTCATGGAGCCCACCAGATGCCCAACTCCCACCAGCCATGCCCCTCCGCCCCATGGGGTCAAAGGGGGGTCTGGGGCTGCCGGCAGCTCCTCCAGCCTCTGGACACAGCAGGGGTCACCTGGTCTCTTCTGGAAGCTCTTCGATAAAACCAGACTCGCATCGCGGGCAGATATAATCCTGTGCGGAGAGAGGGGAGGCGCAGGTGAGCACAGGGCTCCCTGCAGCTGCTGCCAGGATGGCTGTCACGCTGCGTCCCCTCAGGCCCCTGCCGAGGGTCAGACTGGGGACCCGGCTGGCCGTGCGACCCCGGGTGAGTGCAGACACGAGGCCCACGGGGGCAGGCCTTGAGCTGTGAGCGTGATGCTGTCTGCTGAGGCGGGGGCCTGGCACAGGGTACGTGCGGACACCGGCAGCCGCAGGGCGCATGCGGATGGGCTGCGTCCCCCAGACCATCCTGCAGCGCGGCCACGACCACCGGAAGCCCTCACTGCGACCTCCCGCCCCATGGTCCTTGGCGTCCCTGGG
This sequence comes from Cabassous unicinctus, assembly GCA_029593785.1. Taxonomy (NCBI): domain Eukaryota; kingdom Metazoa; phylum Chordata; class Mammalia; order Cingulata; family Chlamyphoridae; genus Cabassous; species Cabassous unicinctus. Next base: position 4,910 of record JAQZBX010016299.1, on the reverse strand, counting down.
GTTTCGGGGACATGGCTCACTTCCCTCCTCTCGGTCTCAGTGGTTCACGGGGCTCCAGCGAGCAGTCCCCGGACGGAGAGGGTGGGACAAAGCACCGCGAGTGACGCCTACATGCCGTGGACAGGGTGGCCCGACCAGCCCAGGGCCTATGCAGCACCACCGGGACGCCCCGCAGCCCAGGACCACAGCTGCCTCCCCCAGCTGCAGGCGCTCGCTCACAGGCGCACAGGTGCCCAGGGCCTGACCAGACCCGCGGTGGGGGCTGCGTCACCATCAGGCGTGCGGGTCGGAGCTCACAGGGCCTCGTGCATGCCAAGGGGAGCACCACATCCAGGACACTGCACCTCCTCGGGGTCAAGAGGCGGCGAGGAGCCAGGCTCCGGGCTGCCTGTCCCTGAAGGACCGCGGGAGGGGAAGGCCAGGCGGGCCCTGCTGGTGAGGAGACGTGGGCCAGGAGCAGCTGCAGGTCAGAACCGGGGAAGGGGAGGCGGAGGGCCCAGAAGCCGGGGCGCTGGCGTCCAGTGGGACATGGCGTAGCACCCCGCGAGGCGCTGGAGGAGGCTGGTAACTGCTGCGCACCAGGGACTCTCGCCCCACTCCAGCCTGAGCTCCTGGTGCAGCGCAAACCCCTCCAGACCACTGGGGCCCGCTCTGCCGGCGACAGTTCTTCCAGCCCCACTCGGAGAAGCGGCGGCGGAGTCTTAAAGAGGCGGGACCTGTTTCTTCTCATGTGACTTTCCATTCCCTCTTTGGGAACAAAAAATTTTTTTAAAAATCACAAATTGATGATTCCAGCACCCAATGAAAATAAAATCTAGCAATCCCAGAGAATTGGTATTTCCAGAGTTACAAGATAAGACTCAGAATGTCCAGTTCTCAACAAAAAGTAACAAAACACAAGCGGAAAGAGAAAAAAGAATTTAACGGAAACCATCCTGAAAAAGCTCATATCCTGGAAATGTTAATCAAAGACTTTAAATCAACTGTCCTGATATGATCAATGCGCTAAAGGAAATTAGTTGTCTGAACAATATAAAGAGATGGAAATTATAAAAAGGAGACAAACCCAAATTTTGGAGCTGCAAAATACAGTACTTGAAATGAAAAACTCACTAGACAGATTCAACAGCAGATTTGAACAGGCAGAAGGAAGGATCTGTGAACTTGAAGACAAGACAACTGAGATTACCCAGCGTGAGGAGCAGAGCTTGAGGGACCCAACACGCACATCACAGGATTCCCAGGACAGGAAAGGTGCAGAAAAAGTGAAGAAATAAAGGCCCAAAACTTCCCAAATCTGATGACAGACGTGAACACCCACATCCAGGAAGTTCAGCAGAAGAAAGCCTAAGAGAGCTTAGACACCACGACACAGTGCAGCACTCGTCAAGCTCCAGGGACCAAGAGGGCTGCGAAAGCCAGAGGAGAAGAGCCTCGCCACAGACAAGGGTCCCCAACGGACGGGCAGCGGCTTTCCCATCAGAAACCACGGCGGCCAGAAGACAGCGGGGTGGGCGCAGCGAACATCCTTAGAGGAAAAAACTGCTAAGCAAGAATTCTGTACCCGGCAAACTGTCATTCAAAATGAAGGGGAGATTAAAAGATATTTATAAGGCCCCACTAGTGGGTGAGCCTCCCAGGCCCCGTGCGCGGGTGCGCCGCCAGGCCCTGTGAGCCAGGCAGCAAGATGATGACGTAACAGGAGAGCGACACAAGGGAGAGCCAAGGCGAGACGCACCGAAAAACCAGGAACTAAGGTGGTGCAGGTGGTAGGAGGCCTCTCTCCCACATCAGAGGTTCCCAGGATCGAATCCCAGTGAAGACAGGAGGAGAAGGATGAGAAGAGAGGGCGGGAAACAGACACAGAGAGCTGCCCAGCGAATGGACACAGAAACAGCAAAAATGGGGGGCGGGGTAAAAATGGATAAAAGTAAATAAATAAATAAATCCTAAAAAATAAAGTACAGGGGAGGAAGATACGGACTATAGTTAGTGGTAACACTGTGACGATGCTCTTTCATGATTTGTTAACAAATGCTTCAAGACAATGCAGGGTGTTTTGGGGGGTGATGTGTGGGAGCCTGTGTGACGTTGTGCGTGTTTGTTTTGTAAGATCACGATGTTTACTGAACACTTATAGTTGACCTATGTCCATGTATGAATGATAGACTTCAATAAACTGTTTTTTAAAAAACAGATGTTCACAAATAAAGAAACGCTGGAAGAGTTCATTATGAGAAGACACTACAAGAAGTGCTAAAGGGAGTCCTCCAGGCTGAAATAGACACCAGACAGCGACTCAAGGCAACAGGAAGCCAGCAGCCCTGGGAAAGGCAGCCGCGCGCGAGCAGAGCGCCCTGCAGGCTGAGCCGCTGCTCTCCCTGCCCCCTCACGGGTCAGCAGGCGGATGTGTGAGGACACTGAAGCCACGCCACTGGGCAGACGGCATGTAGGGATGTGCCCCGGGGCAGCCACAGCCAGAGGGAGTGGTGGAGACGGGTGAGAGCAGTCTGCACTCGACCGAAACCAGGCTGCTACTAGTCCAACTACCTCATTTTAAGGTGTTCGCTGTATTTACAAAGGTTACCACTAAGAAAATAATTTGAAAATAAAAAGGGAATCAAAATGATATACTACAAAAGAGCAACTAAATACTGAAAAAGTGCAGTAACAGTGTCGTTGAAGACATACAGAAAACAAATGGCTATATGGCAGGGCAACTCCTCCTTTTCAGTCATTGCCCAAAATGTCAATGGATCAAACTCCCCCGTTGGAAGGCAGGGCCCGGAGTGGATGGAAAAGCGTGATCCACCCCAACACTGTCTACAAGAGACTCTTTAAACCCAGTGAGGCAGAGTGAAAGGGTGGAAAAAGATGTTCCATGCAAACAATCATCAGAGAGAGCCAGAGTGGCTGGATGGAGGTTAAGTCAAAAGAGACAACAAGAAACAAAGAAGGACATACCCTGGTAAAGGTCCAACCCAGCAAGAAGACGTCGTGGTCGTAAGCACACAGGCACCTCAGAGAGCCTGGAACGCACCACACAGACGCTGGCGTCCTGCCGCAAGGGCTGGGGCAATGGCTGGAGCCCACGTCCAGTGACGACGGAGCATCTGAGCATCTGAGCATCTGAGCAGGCCACCCAGAGGCCGAGGACTCGCACGCACGCAGCCACGCAGACCCAGTGGACAGCGCAGAGCTCTCCGCCAGGGCAGCAGGCCCCTTCTCAAGGGCAGACCACAGGTAAGGCCTGACATCAAGTCTTTTGTTTTTTTAAAGGTTTATTTATTTACTTGATCCATTTTAAAGCCCCCCCAACCCATTTGCTGTTTTATGTCCATTCGCTGGGCAATTCTCTGTGTCTGCCTCATCTCTTCTCATCCTCCTCCTCCAGTCTTCACCAGGATTCGATCCTGGAGACCTCCGATGTAGGAGAGAGGTGTTCTGCCATCTGCGCCACCTCGGCTCCTGGTTTTCGGGGCTTTTGGAGCATCTCGTCTTGTCTCTCTCCTGTTACGTCATCATCTTGCTGCCTGGCGGCTCACCGGCACACAGAGCCTGGCAGCCCATGCGCCTTCTATATATATATTTTTATTTTCCCGGGAGGTCCCGGGGATCGAACCCAGGTCCCTCCATATGGCAGACGGACGCCCAACCATTTGAGCCACATCCGCCCCCTGACATCAAGTCTTAAATCTAAAAATACTGAGACCATATAACCTATCTCCTCTGACCACAATGGCATAAAGCTAGGAATCAATAAAGGAAAAATATGTGGAAATTAAAACAACACTTTACTAAACAAAGGGTCAAAGGAGAAATCACAAAGGAAATTAGGAAATAGCTTGAGATGAACAAAAACAAAAACAGAACATACTGAAATTTATGGGATACAGCAAAGGCAGTGCTGACAGAGACACTTACAGCTCTAAATGCTTACATTACAAAAGATCTCAAATCAGAGGCCTAACCTCACAACTGGAGGAGGATCTAGAAAAAGCACACCAAACCCAAAGCAAGCTGAAGGAAAGAAAGAATAATAGAATAAACAAAACCAAGTTAGTCTTTGAAAAGATCGCTAAAATTGGCTAAAATTTAGCTAGATTGACAAAAAAAAAAAGAGAGAGAGGACATAAATAACTGAAATCAGGAATGAAAGTGAGGATCTGGCAGAAGTAAAAAGGATTATAAGAAAGCTCCCGCCTACCACACGGTTCGGTTCGGTTCCTGGTGCCTCCTGGAGAAGACGAGCAAGACGGTGAGCTGACACAACGAGCTGACGCAGCGAGATGACGCAGCCAAGAGACACAGCGAGGAGACACAATGAGAGACGCAACAAAGCAGGGAGCGGAGGTGGCTCAGGTGATCAGGCATCTCCCTCCTGCGTGGAATGTCCCGGGTTTGGTTCCCCGTGCCTCCCAAAAAGAGAAGACCAGCACAGCACACAACAAATGAGGGGATGGGGAGAAATAAATAAAATAAATCTCTAAAAAAAAAAGAAGAAAGCACAATTATATGCCAAAAAAATTAGAAAACATGGATGAAGTGGTCAAATTCTAAGAAATATACAAATTACATGATCTGACTCAAGAGGAAACAGAAGGGAAACAGATGAGGCTCAAGCATTTGGGCTCCCATCTACCATACAGGAGGTCCAGGGTTCAGTTCCCGGGGCCTCCTGGTGAAAAGCGAGCTGGCCCGCATGGTGAGCTGGCCCGAGCGGAGAGCTGGCGCAGCAAGATGACGCAACAAAAAGAGACACAGAAGAGAGACAATAAGAGACGCAGCAGACCAGGGAGCTGAGGTGGCGCAGGAGCCTCTCTCCACTCCGGAAGGTCCCGGGATTGGTTCCCGGTACTGCCTGAAGAGAAGACAAGCAGACACAGAAGGACACACAGAGAGTAGACAGC